>JBCEWB010247761.1:0-23412 GCA_039654565.1 Peronia peronii
TCATGAAGAGGTCAAAGAATGAAAATATCGCTAAAACTCAAAATCGACAATTTTGACCCCTAGCATCGATTTTCACTACCGACCTTGGCCTTAAAAGAAATACCACAATGATAACTAAAAGTATTTGATTTTTCCCGGCAAACTGATTTCTTGACCGCGTTGTGAAGCAAATGACAAGATACTTGGTAAACTATCAGAAAACACTCAAAATTCAATTTCATTCTCTTGATCAATTCTCTTACACTTATAAAATGTTGCAGTTTATCGCATTTCTATTTCCACGCCTGTGTCAATGATCTTCTGCAAGCCTTATTGTTGATAATACTATTCATAAAAAATTGACAAAAAAATGTTTTGAGTATTGAATTCAATAAGGCACATTCAATTCTGATATAATAATGGTGCTTTATGATGAAGAAAAAGCCACATCAAATCATGAAGATGACAGATGAGCACGGGAGTTGTGACCAGAAATACCACAAACAAGACAGCTGTGACTCAGTCGAACGAGATGAATAGAAAAGACCAACAATATTAATGTTCATGACACGGAGGACCTGTGCATTAACTCACACACTTGTGTCTACCTTTTTTCTTCTTGTCCTCCTCTCTATGTGGTCTGTTCTCTGTGTCGGATGTGTTGACCGTCACTGTGTTGCGAATTTCTGCCTGGGCATCTCGCATGCGGTCGTTGAAAACTTTGAAGAAAATGTCTGCATCTTTATCGTTGGTCAGTCGTTGAAAGATGGATTTCTGGATAAAATGGAAACAAAAGAATTCTAAGTATCTTATAAATAAACAGGATGGGCTTTGCTACTGTGGGCTTTGCTACTGCGCACAAAGAAACTATGGTTAAAGAGCTTTAGTACAGCCAGTCTTGTCATCTTCTGAACATCAAGGTCTTGACATTATTCAATGAGATTGCCGATCTTCCCCTGATTCACTTTTACATCTACAAATACAATGAAACTATGATCTTCAGCCAACCTTTCTCCTCCTGTAGAACAGAACTGTATCAATGCGACACAGAAAAAGATTCCACTACAATGGCAAAAGTTTTCTATCTCCTTTCAAATGATTATTATTTCAATCCAAGATATACAGTGTTTGACATAAAATTTCTTCTAGAAGCAGATTTCATTGTGGTTTAATATGCTTCTAGAAGAAATTTTATGTCAAACACTGTATGTCTTGGATTGGAAAAATAATCATTTGAAAGGTGATAGAAAACTTTTGCGATTGTAGTGGAATCTTTTTCTCCACTATAGATCCATTTGGAAGATTAAAGACTGTACACTACTGACAAGTTTTGTCACTTGCCTATTCGGTACATTTTGGTAATCCTCAACTCCCATTTTGCACCTGTTATGCATACATGAGATACTGTGGTGCCACACACTAAAAATGGAGATATTTGCTGGAGTAATACTGCTTATAAACTGCTTTGATAATGCAACTTGGTTCTCATTGGGTTACTTTTCAAACCTCCCTCAATCCTACAATCCACAGAGGTAATTCTACCAAATATGGCAGGCAGAGTGGACATTTGTGGTCGGTATTTCTCTACGGTTAGTATTCTAGTAGTTCTAAGTAGAAGAGTAGGATATGTGTGAACTATGCAGATCCACACTGAGAATGTACAGATAACACTGACCTGGATCTTACTGTTGCCTCCCTCCAGCAAGGCAATGCCCAGCTCCACAGTCTCCAGAAAGACTTTGTTGCTAGTGTTTTTGATGATCAGGTCTATCACCAGGTTGGAGGCGCCTTTGTCATCCAGGAAACACTGAGATACAATAAAGTCATTGTTGATTGCAATTCCTTTACTGCATTGACTAAACTCAGTAAGGCAATACATATCCCTATTTTTGTACAGATACATCTTTCTGACAATTATAATTGTATATAAATGTGTGTCCACACTGTCACACCTAAAAAAAAAAGTCACCAGCATACATGAACATTTCTGACTTTTTAATGTAATACAAAATCATATTGGAATGTTATAACTAGATCATTTCTTTGCCAATGGCTGGATACAGAAGTTAAAATTGACATTCATCACTTCTAAAAACTGCACTGTGGGATTTAGTACTTTTCTCACAACATGATTGGGCTATTCTAATCCTATAACATTTTAAATATATAAAGACCCTATCATTATCATAACATTTCTTCATGAGCCTCACAACCAGACAAAGCAAACCTGGACTTGATGTAGGGAGAGATTGTTGGCCTGGCTCAGTACAGTGGAGCCTGGCCCCGTGGTGGGACCAGGTGACTGGCTGTCTCGGCGGCTACGTGGCTGGGAGCGGTCGTAGTAGCGCATCAGCAAACTCTGCCGCAAGGCCTCGCACTAGTGGAGAATGGAACAGTTTGGGCTGACACATGGAGAGCAATCTGGGTCATTATCTAAGCTCTTAGTGTTTCTACATACACTTATTCATCACTACTTAGATTCCTTGCCATTCTGTTCTAACTTTTAAAGACTGCAAATTCATGTGAAGGACGAGTGTAAAACATTAAAAGAAATTCTAGCTCTGAAGGAGGAAGATGTCTTCATTACTATACCCATGATAAAATATTTGAGACATTAAAACTACACAAATAGCACTGTGGTCTGCAGATTGATGAGTGACATCTTTGCTTTGGACATGACCACATGAAAGAAAAATCTAAGCAGTGTAAAATGATTTCTTTTCCATTTTCAGCTAGACCAGCTACTGCCAGGGAATGAATCAAATGAAATATATGTCAGTACTTGTGATTATAACTCTTGTCACACATTACAATCCCATATCTAATTACATGGGTGAAAGATACATTATGGATAGCCATATAGGCCTCTATTATTGTATTGGGTGAAGATGTAAGCAAAACACACAATGACATATATTGCTAAACTCTGCCACAGCTGAGCCAGCTGTCAAGAATGATAAAATACAAGACACAGCTTGGGATAAAAAATGTTACTACAAAATGTGTTTTGAAATGGTGACTGAACTATTTTGCCACAAGAACTAGAGTAGGTATCCAACTGGGCTTCAATATTATGTTTTAATATCAAAAACATATAGCATCTAGCAAATGTTAAGTAAACATCTTAATTAAGCCATACCCTGTCTTCCAAAATTCTTCATCTATCAATCACATGATAACACCAAAATGCTTCTAAGCCATATGCAAAAGAAGTATCATTTACACCAAGTTCAGAAATAAAGAAATCACCACTAATTGTTTGAGCCCAACATGCATCAAAATGAACATAGTGGCAGGACAATTGATATTTCTCTATTTCTAAGACATCTGCTTTCATGGAAAAATAATATTTAAAAACAAAAATGATTAAACCTGTAATTTGTTGATTGCTGATATTTTGATCTAATTTCATAATGATAAGAGATTTGAAACATTCTCATTATTGATGAAATACAATAGACATAACGGCATGATTTTGAGAATTGCCAGCGTGTACATCTCAATGCAAAATTCTCAAATTCAGCAAAATTAAAAGTGAACAGTTTTCAAGTTGTCAAACAACATTCATAATGAAGTCTCACTTGCAAGAGCTAAGAAATGGACATGCATCATTGAAACTGGTCTTAGGTCTATCTAAATTCTTGACTGACACACAACTAATGCTATAGATAATGATGATTTCCTGATAGTAAGAAAATATATAATAAGGCCAGTGCATACAGTAAGGCCAATGGCTAACTATAGCAATACAATGAGCTAAACAACAATGAATAAATCACTACATTGCTGACTGTTCTCTCTCTAGTCAATGAACAAATGAGAAACATACAAAACTCCCACTTCGGGAATGTCAAGCCATAGTAGCATGCAAGCAAATGTCCTGAAGAGATGACAGTCTCAAGAAAGGATAAAGATTAACTCTTTCACTCTGACGCATTGAATATTCTGAGTACTAGCCTTCATCAATGAAAGCAATGAGCAATGAGCCCAATATCTGGATTGATGAATGGGCCTTTTACATTGGTCTAGGGATGAAATTTAGAAAAATCCTGACTATACTCATTCTATTTGTGCACAGAGCCTGTGAACTCCAACTACTCATTCAACTGTCTTTACACTGATATATAATTTAGTGTTTTTTTTTCTAAGATAATCTGTTGTTACTATTAAACTTTTTATAAAAACAAAACTCTGTGCACACATGAAAAAAAAAACCTCAGTAGGGAATGAGTTAAGGAACTTGACAGATGAGAAGAGATCATTTGGGAAAATGATGAAAGGTCTTCATGTAAAAGATATGAGATAACAATGAAGCTTAGCACACATAGTACATGTATAATGGCTCAGAGGAGTAACAAGAGCATGCACTGAAAACAGCTATGACAGAAGGAAATTGGAATAGATCTGTAGATCTCTCAATGTCATGAAAATAAGTCAAGATTGATAATAAGTTTCAAGCAGATGTTGACCTTTCATTTTCATTTTTTTTTAATGTCAAGATATTCCAAAATGCTTCAAAATGAGTAATGGCATTTGTGATTCACCAGCAGAAAGAAAGGAGGCAAAGCCAATCCTGAAGTTCACCACTGAAATTAGGAATATGGAAGCTCTTCAAGAGATATATCTACACAGTGGTGATTCCCTGCCAATCCACAGACTAAAGGCCATTATGACCTTCAGCCTAAGTACTTCCTTTTACTAGATACTAGGGGTATAAAACATGTTTTATAAAGAAGGAAAAAATTACGTTTTCTTTTGTTGTGAACATGAGTGACGCCAACCTTTGAAAAATTCTTCATGTCATGATACTGTTTTGTTTTTCTCATCATGTTAATTTTTCAATATTTTTTGTGCTTCAGATGTTTCAAATAAAAGGAGCAATTTTATTTTTTCTTCTTCTTTATAATGCTTGTTGTATTAACCCAGCCACTTGGCAATGGGAAACAACCTCGCTGGCTAAAAAAAAAAAAAACAGCTCATCGTAACTGCCTCAAAACAGTCTCTGTCTTCTTATTCCATTCTATTCAATCTGGGAAAATGACCTTTATAAAAAACAATCTTCCTGAAAATCGAAAAAAAGAAAAACAAAATGGAATAGAGCAAGAACCTACTCTCTGAAGGGATTTATCATTCAACTCAAACATTCAGATGAAGATGCATAACATGGCATGGAACTTTAATGGAATGTATAAATAGTTTTACCTCTGGGGTGTCACAACACTGAGACGGACAAGCAATACAGTTTGGATGAGAAAGCTTGATGGGTATTACAAGACTGAGAAATATGGGATTCATATGGCACATCAATATTGAACAGATATACAGGCAGGTGAGAATAAAGAATGCTGGGTAACATTGTTTGAATCAATGTACTTGAAATCTTATATCAAAAATAGATACACTGAAGATCCTAAAACTAAAAGTATTCAAGTCCATTTTGAAAGAATTTATCTAAAGAATTAAAAATGTTGGGTTTTTTTTTTGTTTTTTTTCTGAGGTCATGTGCTATTCTTGTTATTCCAATTTTACATTTTATGGTACCTGGATACTTGTACCTTTCATTTTGACTGATTATCTCTTGCTGACCTTTTTTTTTTTCTTTTCTCATTTGGATTTCCATTTTGAGGACCTTAATCAATGGGTCAACATGCACACAATCTAAAGTATATGGAACTCTCTTCATCTCATATCATCTTTTTCACAGTTAATTTTCATGCATTATCTCAGTCAGGCAAAGCATTGAAAAGTTCCAGTGTTTCTTATAACCCTCTGGCCTTCTGTGCCAATGAAATGGATGAATGAGAAAGTTTACACGGGTCTCTCTCTCTCAATTCATTACCTTATCAGATTTTAGTGACAATTTGAACATGTTGTAAGCTGTGAAACAGATGGTATTCTCTCATCATTTCTTTCTTATTTCCATTATTCTGTTTTTGTGCATTCTTTACGCCATACTATATATGCCACTTTCTGCTGTTACTGATGCCTTAAAAGTCATGGTCAATATCTACTTGCTCTGCATGTCAGTTTAAAACCTGTCATAATTCAGATGCAGGTGTGTTGCATCAATCCGATTGTTTTTCAAAATGTGTGATGAAATGCATGATGATATGACTAATATCTCAGAGAAAATGAGTGCTATTTGTCCTTCAAAACACCACCCATTTCACTCTGAAATTGTTTCAACATATTATTTTTACTAATGCACCTCAATTTTGTAAAGTACTGGGTATTCAGTTTTTATCTTATAGCACACCAGCAGCAATTTGGTATATACTGCATTGTATCTGAAAAAAGAGATGCTTGCCAGATCTTACACTTACAGTTTCAATATTCTTTGAAATTCAGCAGACTAGTACAGGAATAATCGTTATATGATCTTGCCACAAAACTTTACAAAAAGATGTCAAAATAAACCAACAACAAGTGACTGGCTACGGACAAAAACAAAAGATATGAAACAAGAACAAATACCACTGCACTACACAAAACACTAAGACTTTCCCCAATAACAAAACAGAAAACAGAAAATAAGCTTAGAATTCCTGAAAGCCTATTTAATCATACAGAAGTTGAACGAAAGTTAACAATCACTGTCAGCAAAAGAAAACTTTTTTTTTTTTTTTACCTCCAGCTTTAGATTATCTACTATTCTGTTTTTGATCAGGGCTATGTAAGAATAATGATATGTACACAATATAAAATCTATTCAAAAGTTTTTTAGTATACTGCATGTATTTCCTCAAACATTCTAACATCATTTAAATGCAATTTAGCTGTCTGGTATTTCCAGCTTTCGGGCATAAGAGATGTTTATCACCTTTCTAGTTAAAATATCACAAAATATTTGATATAAACCTGAGTGACAACAACAAAATGCACTTTGAAATATCCATGAAGAAAAAAAAAAGAAAATGACAATGAATCTCTTACCCTTCGATGATCTTCTAACTCTTTTTTAGTGAGAGTTTTCAGATCCACCTTAGGTTAGCAGTGAGAGAAGTAGGTATGGAGTTAGTGGTGTCTGGCTGGCTGCGATGTGCATAGATGGACCATTCGGACCACTGTTATTGTTATATGTTATGTTGATGGGACAAGTGAGTAGTGATAGGCTTAGCCATGACCATACCATATAACATTGTACATTTCACTTGTATTTGTTGATAATTAATGGCAATTCTTTTTTCATCAACCCAATTATTTCCCATGTCAGACACAAGTACATAAATGGGGGGAGGGATTCACTTTCGTCCTTTATGTTTGAAATCTACTTCATGAAAAAAAAAAGTTGAAAATTTCATGGTATATGGAAAATGTTTTTTCCTTTCCTCTAATATCTGCTTAAATTTTTCAGTGAAAAATATTTCAAGTAGAAAGAAGATAAGCGATTTTATTCCTTCTTCAGAATACTTGTTCAATGGCCCAGGTGTCTGGCAAAGGGAACTTACTGAGGTAATGAAACAAAATTCCCATTGGTCAGTCAAGGCCATTATTCCAACACATTTTGACCTCTGTGAAAACAAGCAGGGTTTTGAGACATTACTTTACATGCCTTCAAGGGTCTCAGTAGGTAATTTTGTTCAGTGACAATACTAAAGTTCAACAGCCCACATGACTGTCTTTCTTTCTGACAGCCAACAAAGGTCACTGATTCTAATACAGAAAAAAGTCCTGGCAATGAAAGAACTACACTAAATAAATGAAAACAAATAATGATGTAGATTTCAGTCTAGTTCCTGTGGTGTACAAAAGGACCACAGGGCCCAGTATTATTCTTTAAATGGGAAGAAAAGGTCTGATTCGGTGACAGGCAGATGCATATTCAAGGCTCACTGATCAAGGTAATAATTTCAAACAGTGATGAATACAGGGCACAATGCGGTTGGTCAAATGGCAATAACTGTAACAGGAATAAATACAATCTTTATCGTCACTGTCATCACACTACTGACCATATGATTTCTGGGAGGTTTTGAGTTAACATGCCAGGTGTGTATGTGGAACATACCTTATTGGTGAGCGAATTCCAAACCTCATATCAGATAGGAAATAGGCAAAGGCTGGATTTATTTCCCTTAGTTTAAATCACATCTTTGATTCAAAACTGTTATTATTGAGTTTTCTTATAACCACCAAAACTGACTTTGGGCAACTGTGTTATAACCGTACTCCTATGTTTTTGAATGATACAATCTTTATGGTATGGAGTGGATACAGTCCTTATGGGAACAGAGATAAGCCCATCACTGCCCACACTAGCTCTAGTAGAATGTTACAGGTTATACGGATGTTATATATCTATGAGGAAGTTACATGTCTATGAGGACTAGTTATATGGCAGTTGCTGGAAGTGGTTTCTGGGGCTAACTAGACGCAAGGATAATATACAAGACTGACAATCAGATGCTCAAGTACCTTTTCTTTCTCACTCTTCTCTGACAAAGCCTTGGAAGAAAACAAATTTGGGTGAACAGTTAGTGCTTGGTAATTGGATTAGATATATATGTTAGGAGTTTCATCATTGTATCAATAAACTTGGCTACTAAAGCTGAACAGTAAAAAGTGTTATAATTTGGAGATTCCAAACTTTCCCTCACCTGGGAAAGATCATGGCCCAGATGTAAAATTGGATGTTTTTTGTTTCCTGGACTGAGGAATATGTAGTGTGCTCTAAAAGTTTGCATAATGTTGTCTTTCTGATACTTCCATGTCTACTCTAAAAAGAGTGATGATGTGATCTAAAGTTTTATTAATAGCAAGGGACAGAAGAGTCATTAAGGGAAGTATTCCGAATATCTCACTGCAAAGAATGAAATCACTTTTTTTCTTCAGTTTTCTAATCAATACAGGTCAGGATTGTCTATATGCATGTAGTTAACTGCAATGATGTGTAAATTAGGGCAGAATTCTATACATGTAACTGGAAATATTATGCATCTTTTCTGAAATTGCAAAGACTCACTGACAACTTCAAGCTAACCATTTTCTCCACCAAATTCTAGAATTGAGTAGATTTATGGTATTAAGAATGATTTTGGTCTATTTTTTCTAGCTAGGATTAGTAAACCCACTGCAAAATGATAGTTCTCTAACATACTCCACAGCACAGCAAACCAGATGATTTTAAGGCAAATGAACACTACATATGGACATTAATACAATAGTTTAACTATGTATCATGATGATTTTCTAATCAAATTTTAATGTGAAATCTAAAGTACATAATACTCATAACAAAAATGATGAATGTTATGGACAGTTTTAATCAACCTATGTCAGTTCACTAATACTAGACTGATACTGAACAGGTATTATCCTTTGATTCTCAAAATCTTAAATAGCAAGTCATTAGTAAAATATCTGGTAAATTATCAATCTAAGATACAGCGAGGGTAGAGAGAAGCCAGAAATGTGCTGTGTCACATCTAGAAAGTTAAGAGAGAGAGAGAGTGAAGAACTGTCTACTACTGGGCTTGATGGAGATTGCCTGCTAGTGGCATCTACTGCAAACAATTGAAGAGGCAGAGGGGGAGATGGAAGAGAGAATGGAGAGATGGGGGATGAAGAAGGTGGATGAACCCTAAAAGTGTCAGGAAAATAAGTGCTGGAAAGCCAGTGTTTCCTCAATGATGAATGATTCTGTTCAAGAATGACAATGAGGGCCTAACTTGATGAGCCCTATCATCCAGTATATCAGGTACACTTTCCTATTCCGAGTCCCCTCCTATTGCCTGGATTAAATGAAAAGCACTGCCCACTACAAACTATTTAGTATCGAGGTGACTACAAATAGCAGCAATCATGAACTGTGTCCTGTATGTGTAAAACATGTTTCCTCAAATTCCTGAAACTTTCATTTTCTAACTTTTCATTTCACTAACTGATTGCTTTCACTAATATGATGAAACCCTAAAGTGGCTGTATTTTGCTCTGGGAGCCTAGGGAATAGGGAATGGAAAGGTGGGGAATCCAGGGTTCAAATACAAGACAACACTCTTGCTGTTCAACTGACTGTTATTTGGAAAGTGATTGTTGATGCAAAATGTAATGAGAGCGTGTTTGAGCAAATTAGTTTCTGTTGACACTTCTAGGGTTAAGCAGCACAAATTAGAACTAACTGGCTCCATCTAGGAAGAAGGGAAGAATGAATCAGTGAGATTGATAGGACCAGGCTGCCCAGAGTTGCTGTGCAACAGGGTGGTGGGGAGACAGTGAAACAATGAGAGTATAATATCATATCAAACTTCAAAACAAACAGAGAAGTCATGTAGCAAATAATTAAGATGAGAATAGGAATGCAGCTATTGATTCACAAAGCTAATGATCTCTTCCTTTTATGCTTTCAGCAAATCAATAAGTTATCCATAAAGGCTGTTTGTTTGACCGATAGAGTTGATAGTTCTCAGTAGTGGTATACTGACCCAAGAAGGACATAGCATTAAACTTCTTGTGCAGATTACAACTTAATGCTCAATATTTTTTATTCATTTCATACCATTCAACTTTATTCATAAATCTTCCAAGTCTAGACAATGATATTTTCATGCTTGTTGTTTTAAAGCATAATTTTAATTAAACAAACATTGCTAACTTCCATCTTTTAGGTGTTTTAGCATGTGAAAATTGAATAGTGCAGTCAATATCTAAGAGAATATCTGACATGAAAAAACAATGTCTGGGACATATCTACAGTGAGTGCCCATAGTTAACTAATAGGAAAATAGGATCCACCAAAACGTTATACAATAAATTAGTCATTAAGGCTCCATTAATTTTGCACTAGCTATATAAGTACAAATTCATGAATCAAAATGACTATGTGTATCAAATCAGTTAGAGTTAAAGATTAAGTAAATTTAGCATGGAAAACAGTAACTAGTATTCATTGCTTTGTTCAATTCATATATATGTGTTTGTCAGTGCACCCTGCAAGATTCAGTGAGAAAAAAATCCACAGCACTGAATGTGTGAATTAGTTACAATTAATTAACCAGAGCCATAGCTATTGAAGTAGGCAAAGTACACTGAGTTCAGCTCGGAGCACCCACTCAATTAGTTCAAAAGTTATCAGATACAGTATGTAAACCATCATCAATAGATGATTTGTTGCCCACAGCAAATTCCATATAAATGGTAAAAGTTACCTTTTCAGATCTGCTTTCATTGGCAGACATCATGTCCTTCAGTGTCTGTAACACTTTGATGCAGAGCTTCTCTTCTTTCTCTTCCAGCAAACACTCGGTGTGGCGGATCAACCTGCATACACACACAAGAGATCAGACAAAATGGAAACAATGATATGAAATGAAATGAAACAAATATTGCAAGAGATGAGCCAAAATGGAAACAGAAGACATGGGGAATCAATGTGAAAAGTATGGCTTGACAAACTAATACTTTGAGGTTGGTCACATGACCAAGGCTTGTCACTCACACATTGATTTGTGTATATACCCATCTTATAGCAGGCAGCAAAATTTTTCAAATCACAATACCATGCAGCCATACCACAAACATAACTCTACATAAAGTCTATAGAAAAATTTGCAATATATCAAGATTATAAAAGATGAAACACAAAATGGTGAGGGATCACTGTTTTCTCTTACCTCGATATTTTTTTCTTACTCTCCACTTTGAAGAGCACTATTTGGTGCTCACTCCTTACACAATTACTGATGACGGATAAAAAAAAAGTTAAGTACTTACCTGGCAATAAATCCTCCACTTTCACATTTCTCCCTGGCCTCTGTGGATGGGGCAAACAGGAGCTCGGGACGATGGAGGACATCCACCAGGACCGACATCTCAGCCAGAACAAGCGGTTTCAGATGGTTGTTGAGTGTTGCCACTATTTCCTGAATGAAAGGACAAACAGAGATGTCACCTCTACAGTCATCAATGATAGGTGATGAGACAGTGATGCACAAGAAAAATAAAGTAATCCCCTCTTTGCCTAATACACAACTGCCTCACTCGTCACTTTCAAAACGTCCACAGCCGGCAGTTCATTCCAAAATCTGGATAACCGCTAAGACAAAGGCTCATATCTGTCTATGAATTTGAAGTAAGCATTTGAAATTGCAGAGAGGAGTTCGATGTAAAATATGTTCCTTTGAACCCAGGAAGCAGCGCTCAATCAAACAGAATTTAATCATCATCCAATATCATCAGAATAAAAACATGACATGGAGAGGACAAATATCATCACACTAAGTTTTTTCTTAAGATGTATATGCCCATTTAAAACAAGTCATAAGGTTGTAAATACATCATAGATGAGTAAAACTTTGTTGGACTAGAAAAACGCCTTATAAATAAAAGTACAAATACTGAATTTATGAAATTCTCAAATTTGGATGTGGTTATCTCTGAAGACCGACATTTTGAAAGCTTTTTTTTTTTTTTTATCTGACTTGTAAATACTGCAAGAAATCCAAAAGGTGGAAAATATTACAAAAACAGAATTAATATTAAGTTTCAGAACAATGTAATTCCCCATGTTAGCTACAGCCTCTATGACTTTTTCAGCTTGCCAAAATATCTTTTCCTGCGATATATTTTCAAAAGTAGATATAAAAACTGAACCAAAAACTGACTTGTATGATATTAAAAAGATGAGTATACAAAGCCTCACACTGGTTTGGAAAAAAA
This sequence comes from Peronia peronii, assembly GCA_039654565.1. Lineage (NCBI taxonomy): Eukaryota > Metazoa > Mollusca > Gastropoda > Systellommatophora > Onchidiidae > Peronia > Peronia peronii. Next base: position 12,634 of record JBCEWB010247761.1, read on the forward strand.
AAAAACATTACTGACAGCAAACTGGTGATATACTTAAAAAAAAAAAAAAAGAAAATAATACAAATACACCAGGTAAACTGTAATAATATCATGGATTACAAGTAATTTGTTTGAAGTTTTGTGAATTGTGAAGAACATACAAAAATAACCCATTCTGCCATCACTCAAAATTCACCCTTTAAAGTCTGTCCCTGATAGACCTGCTGAACGGTGATAATAGTTCACCTGACAAAAAAGTCACATCACTAAATGAAATAAAAGAATGTAAATATCATGGACACTGGTCAGGACCAAATCCTGACCTGCAAAAGGATCAATTTCTATCTGACAGTTTTGTTAATGGACCAAATCCAACAGGTGAGTGAAAGAGTTCAGCCTGTGAAAGGGGCCAAGTCAACAACTAACGAATGTTCAATTGAAGACACAAGACAAGCCAGGATTCCTGGACTTCTATAAGGGTCCAGTTCCTAATCTGAAAATGAATCTATTCAATAACTGTGAAAGGATTAATTCCACCACTGTTATACAGTAACTTTCCTGCATTTAGCAACGGAGTCCATTGAACTTTGTCCCATCTTTAAAATGGAAAATGCTTCTAGGAATTCACCACTGCAAATCACCCAACAATAAACACTCAATTATTAAGACTATGAGTCAACAGCTATATAGGATAAAAGAAAAACCATACAAGGAAAGACTGAATAAATGTAATAATCAGCAGTTGAATACAAAAAAAAGTATTACTATAATCAAACGCCAAGTTTAAAAAAGAAAATTCAAAAGGCTGAAAAAGCTGATTGTACAAAAATGGCACCAACCAATCCTTTGATCACATATGTACAAATCTATAATATTTTAACACACTTAGATAAAGGATATAAAAGCGTCTTGTACATGGGGTAAAGACAGACATGAGTATGTAAAATGAACTGGTTTGGTAATATTGAATCTGTTCTCCACATGATATGGTCAATACCAAAGCACTGAGACAAAACTAAATACAATAAAAGGAAGTGATATATATAATGGTGGTTTCAGTTCATTGCAATCTCACCTTTTCTTATTATATGTTTAATGAAAGGAATTTTGCAAAATTTATAGTTCCTGTTTTCTTTTCTATCAAATTTTAAAAAAAAGAAAAGAAAAAGTCTCATAAGCTGTTCAATCTAAAAGACCTGCTATAAAGCTAGCTATCAGAACAAATGAAAAAGCACTGAAGATAATAAACACACAAGTATAAAATATACTGAGATACTCTTGATATACCGCTAATACTGAAGTAGAACAAATGGTTAAGAAAATACATGTACAAATTATCTAAGGTTAGCTAATACAAATGTCTGGGCAATACTTGGGCAAACATCTACTGTACTTCACAATCTGAAACAGTATAAAAATGTGCTCACTAATCACTGGTGTTATAAGTAGTTCTGTTTGTTGGTTTGTTTATTTATAAATTTTTTTTATTTACTTTATCAAAAGTATAGTTTTATTGGTTAGAAAACAATTTTGGCAGCAAAATTTACCCTATTTTTTCTGCCTGACTTGACTCAAAAACTTGTGTGGGGTTATGCTATGACTTGTGAGATGATACTGAGTGCCTAACTTCTTATAACTTGACTAACATTCATGCTATGTAAGTTTTTATCAAATGAAAAATTTCTCATTTTCTTTTCATCGGAACGAATATCTTTTTGACTTGGAATAAAATATGCATCTCTCTGAACTGTAAATAATCTTTTGTCAGGGTGTCATTCTTTTTATTGGAGACAAACATCATGATCACTCAAGAGAAACAGCTGGGCTTCTCATTTCTGGTTTTTAGCTAGCTGGCCAAACAATACATAAATTCTTTCTCAACAACCCATGTTTTTTTTTCTAGAAAACAGTGCCTGTGTCTAAAAGATAAACTGTTGTAATAAAATGTACAGAGAATAGTTATATATTATCACTAGTTGAGGATGTCTTTCACAGGACAGAAAAGAGAAGTGTCAGCTACCAAGGAGAAAGAAAAATAATCAGTTTCATTTGAAATTGCTGATGTGCATGCAATATGGAATTCAAGTTATTGCTGATGACGTAGTGCACAGATGCAGTGTATCTGTCTCCAATCTACTTCAGTCAAACCTCTAATTAAAGTGCCCAGTGACTTGTCCCTGTCTCTAAAGCACTTTGCTTTATCTCTGGGACATGAGACTGGCTGGTAATATTGTTTTGAAATATCTTCACCCTGTCACAAACAATGTAAGGTGTAGTGTTCCAATTATCAGTTTTCTTCTGGAGACAGAAGACAGGTCACTGGATACCTTAGCCACTGCTGAGATGGATTGAAGATGGATACACAGTGTTTATGCACTGACTCATGCACAGACAATCTGTATGTAAAACAAATGGAATCAAGTGGTGGTGATTATACTGATTGTGATTTAGAGGAGCACAGTTTTATACTGGCAGCAGTGGGAGACTGAATGAGCTAATCAGTTATGGAGCTATACAAATGGGGTCAGTTAGATCTACAGTGTTGTGGCTTGTGCACCTCAAACAAGGACAGTTCTCCTGTGGCCAGAGGCTCGGTCTCACTCTCCAGCCAAGGCTCTGATGATTGGTCACGCTCTAGTGGATGCTGCAACAACAGCGACATCAGACACAGACTCAACAATCAACTCACTGTCCGTGTAGCTATCTAGGTACAGGTGTTGCTATAATATCACCTAACTTCATGTACATATTATGTGTAAGTGTGTAGGTGTAGTATGAGTGAATCCAAGTAAGACAGTTCTATATATACAGTAAACAACCAAGAGTTTCCTTTATAATGGGATGAATGTTTAAACAAAAATATGCTTAGGGTCTTTTTGTGAATGGTAAGTGTGCAAAAAGCAAGTAAACATATTATGATTTGTATGTGAGGCTGACGATTGAGTAATGGATTGTGACTGGTGTTGAAGACTTTGTATATGCGAGTACACATATGATAGAGTATGCTGGCAAACAACAGGAACAGGACAGTGTCCAAAGCAAAATTATGGTTGTGTGTGAACTTGATAAAGTGAATGAATGGTTAGGTCTTTGATGTTATGATCCAGTTCACTAAGATATAGAGCCTGAGATGCATCAAAGCAGTTATCAAAGACATCAACATTCACATATCAAAGATATCAACATTCATACTGAGTAAGCTGTTTAAATCCAATGCCTGATCAATACCTAATGATTTCAGCGATTATCTTTTTGTTTTGTTTTTTTTTAATTCAGGAATGCAACAAAGTTATAATCAATACCCCCCCCCCCCACACACACCCTGCCACATACAGACACACTTGCTCAATCTTCAGTAAAAAGCAGTGGCTATTCCTGCACTAAATTCTACATATCTATTACAATCCCAATATACATTTCTAATTACAGCCTTAATTTTATGAAAGGGCAAATACCTCAAGGCAATACTTCAATTCCCATGATTATTATAACTTAGTATTTTCTTGTATGAAACCACCACAAAGAAAAGTGTAATGACACATTGTCTGTTTCTTTATACCCAGAAAGAATCCCATACAGCCTAACCAATTTTCAAATGTCTTGCATCACTGATAATATATTATTTTATAACTGCGGTCACACTTTGGTATTCTTTCATTATGTTGAAACATTATGACATCCAAGAGAAGTCAATGACTGCCTTGAAGTCTTCTGCTGATTGTGAAATACATTCCTTCAATGCTATGGCATTCCCACTTTTTCTAACCTTGAAGTCACTACCTTAAAGGGATATGAATTCAAAAATAGGCTTCTCAAATAATTTTTTAAAAAAAACTAATGGACATAAAGTGTGCTTGATCTGAATCTAAGTATATCTTGATTAGCTATGAAAGTAACCAAATCCAGATGTTGAGACAGACACTTCACATTAATAACAGTGGAGCAGGCAACTTTCCCAAGTAGTTTTCATGAGACAAAGGCTAATTTTAAATAAATGTCCCTTCACAGTCACTGTTGTCTCTTCAATCTGGTAAGAGATTTGCTTATTTTGTCTGGAGGTGTTGGGCTGTGAGAAGGGAACTCTGACCTCAGTAATCAGGTAAACAGAGATGATGGATAAGACATGGCAAATGCTGTCAAGTATGTTGTGGGAGAATGCTGTCTATCCAACCATCACTGTCATGTTACACAACATAAAGATGAAAGCAGTGAAACACTCTGATGTTAACCGATCTATGGTCGAGTCTCACAGTGCTAAGTTAAATAACAGGGAAGTTTGGATCATGTGGGCAAGTAGTTTTTTTGTTTTTTTTTAATGATGCCATTGTGTAAGAAGCATTTAACATTTTTCTTACTGATATTTTTTGAATGACACTTTCATCTTTTTGTTTCAATATAACAGAAAACTGGCTGAAGTAAGATGCAGTTCAGTCAGATTCATCCAGAGATAAGAGGAAACAAATATTCCCAGCAGGATGGAACAGAACACACTATGAAGGAAGCACCTACCTGTAAGCCCTCAATGATATTCCTGTAGTCCCGGGAGGTGTGAGCCTGGGACTCCCGCCTGTTCTGTGACACATTCAGCCACCTGGCTGTGGACTTCTGCACAATGTTGGATCTCTCAAACAGAGCATTCACCTGGCTGTCTAGGTCCACTGGGATGGCAATGCTACGGCTTTTGGCTGGGGAGAAATGAAAAGGGACCATATTTGAAACAAAGTGAAAATTTGAATTTTCTTTGAAGTTAAGAATATTTCTTGCATTCTGTCTAAATGCAAGTGACCGACAATGTTTGAATGCATTGATGAGATATCGTCAAATAGGACTAACTTTCATTTCCAAGCTGACTATTATTTCTTCATGTAAAAATCACTTTTCTGTGCATTAACAACTGCTTGGAGATTTTTATGTCTACTAAGACTATTTAAAGTACACAGCCTTAACTTCATTTTATAAACTACCCAACTGGGTCACTTATGAGAACTATTAATGGTTTTGCCAGTTATCCTTGAAATGGCTTTATGAAAAGGCCCAAAATTTAAAACCTTTCGCAGTGAAAATATGAGGGCCTAAAACAGGGACAATGAGCTGGCAATCAAACATGATTCCTCTGAAGCTGACATATTATAAGAAAGAGAGAAATTAGATTAGATCTGAAATCTAACCGGAGTAATTGCATAGCCATAATGACTGTTAAATCACGTACAAAGCATACTAAGGCTTACCAGTGTCATAGAGCGTCCTAATGCAGGCCTCCACATGGTACCTCTGAGATCCATCCAACCATTCACAACGAATCAGTCGAAATGCTCCCTGTAGAAGTCTCACAAACACTGGCTGATTGGTCTGTGAAGACAATCATGGAAAATACTTCTACTGTATGGCACAAAAGATCATACAGCATTATAACAAAGATAGCAAAACAAAGAACAAGAGAGTAAAAGAGTAAAAGAGTAGAAAATGCTAAGGTCTCTACCACATTAATGAACTCTGCTGTTAACTAGTCTTGCTTGTCCACTTTTTGCATCAATTTCCTTTCATTCCTGAAACAAGTTCACTTTGTGCTGCCTATGGTTGCCTACGACAGCTTCAGCACTGTTTTCTATGGTGTCATGTCAAATTTCATGACGACACTTTTTAAAAATCCTTTCACCATGCTGCAGACAAACTTGAAAGATGTTTAATCCATTTTGAACAGAATCAGCCCAAAAACAAAAGATACATATGAACACCGCAGATAGTTATAAAGAAAAAAAAGTCAATGAGTGTACGTTATTTACTATGAAGTCTCAGGCACTGTGAGGTTTCATTTTAATTTATATCTCCTTTAGACTGACCTTAAATTAAAAGACATGCTTTATAATTTAATACATTGAAGAGATGATATCAGAATCAGCCAGGAAGCGAGCGATGAGGAGAAGAAGAAAAATGGAGAAGGAATGTCTAGGTCAGCTGTTGGCAGGCACTATGGGAATTTCTTACCTGGATGTTGGTGCTTTGGTCTGAGAATCTGGAACTGAAGAAGGTGGTGATGATGGCCATAACGGTGACAGTGACGTATTGCTCCAGCTCTGTGTTGGCATGTTTGCGGTCATGGGTGGCATTGCACACCTACCATACACACACAGATATGCATATACATAAAATTTTCTATTGCAGGTATCACATGCAATACATAAATATCAATGACAACATGAGTGCTGCATAACAGATGATTTCTTTATATCAAAAGGGTTCTTCAGTGAATTTTGGCCTATTGGTGGGACAAGGGTCATGAGCATTGCCTACAAGTTGTTTATAGTGACGTAATCTGAGTTTAAGTCATCAGCGAGAGAAGACAGTGACATTTCTCTAAGTTTCATTACTCTGCAGGACAGTCAACCGCTTGTAATTCCCAATATTTTACTTACAAAAGAGTAAATTTAGTATAAACCAGTGAACTGAACGTTTCATCCTGAGATCCTTATAAATATTGAATTTCTGAGTATAAAAAAACATTGCCATTTGTCACATACTGAAAGCCAATTTCACATCACTACTGAGCTCTTGTGTTTTCCCCCAAATGAAAGTTGCAATGTAAATTTTAGAGTCTGAAGAATGTAGTCCAAATTCTAGAGGATTAAAACCCCAACAAAGGATCCCACACCTTTAGTGCCTCATATATATATTAGGTGTGTCAGCTATCAGATATGTGATATGTTATGAAAACTAGTACTGTGTCAATTTATATGGCACATAACCATCTTTTGGAAAATTCAGCCATATAGCAAATGTCATCAATGTTGTCATGGGGAGATATAATTCAGAGACATATTATAATACCTCAATAAAATGACTTCATTATAATAAAACCTTGATAATGTGACTTCATTGTAATAAGACCTCAATAAAGTGACTGTATTGTGAAATGTATGACTGAGGTAGGATTTTACCATGGCAATGTCCACCAGGAAGTTTTCAAACAGAGTCCACATGTGTTTGCTGTTGTAGATCTCCTTCATCTCCACCTCTGTGTCCACATAGCAGTGGTTCAGAAAGCTGATGTAGGCAGTCTTCACCTGTAAGACATAATGTATAACAAGCAATCACCCTCAGTGTCACATCCACATCCAATATACTGAAAATGTTTAGATTTTTCAAACACATGTTGAAAATACATCATTCCTAACTTTGTTTGCCAAGAAGCCTGAGTTCATTAATTCTAAGACACAGCCACTGAGGCCCCCTTTGAAACAACTGGTAGGCTATGTAATATTTGGAAGCCATTGTTTCTGAGAAATGTCATAAGAATTTTGTTTCCTATCGACTGAAGTAATTATAGCCAGTACGGTCGTTCATTGTGCAACTTGTTAAATCCCAAGTTAATGCATTTTTTACAATGACTGATGAAAAGGTTTCACTTCCTCAGTTATCCACGATTATTTCTTATTCAGGATGCACTAAAGTTTCTCAAGCACAAATTTATGTCAGATTTTTTGCTAATATTGCCTGAAAATAATGAAAATGAAACTGAGAAATTTATGGCTTGCTATTTATATCATGCTATATTTTTTTTTTCTAATTTACAATGGATCTCACGAATCATTAACCACAAATGGATTAACTTAAAGATATAACAAATTATGTGAAAATACTCAATCAATTCTAGGGTAATAACATAAAAAATAAACAATTTTCTTTGACATCCTCTTGCCAAAGTTACAGCATAATTCCTTTGGCAGAATTATTATCTGAGAAACATGTCCTATATATCATATATCCCCGATTCCACCAACCTCTGGTATACAGTCTGGGTGTGTGACCACTTTAACTATGTCATCCAGGGGGAGGAGGGAATGACACTTGATCTCGGTGTAGACATTCTTGCCCTCAGTGCACAGTGCCAGCAGCTGGACCAAGTTGATGTGATAGTTGAGTGGACTCTGCTCGCTCACTCTGTGGCGCTCAGACTGCATCAACTCTATCAGATGCTCGAAACTGGAGGGCTCATTGTAGAACACCAGGACATCTTCACCAACATTTACCAGCTAGAAGGTGCAATATAAAAGAGAAATATAGAAACATATTGGTGAAACGTAATTCAAAGGGCTGAATGATCTGTGTGTGTCTGATGTGTGTGGAAGAATAAAACTGTGAAATTATTATCTGCTCAATTGAAGATTTGATTTCCCTATTATTTGCACCACATTTCTTAATAAAATTATTCCCATCCACTATGTCCCTGACACCAATGATTTATGCTAAGCACAACACAATCAACTTGACAAAGAACCTGATTTCCCTGCTGAATGTAAAATAAATTTCTGGCAAATAATTTTTGTCTACCATATCTCACGTCCATCAAATCTTTTTAAATATTTCAACACAAAACTGAAAAACCTGTACTCTTATGGCATCATCATTTAATGCATTCATTTTCTAGTTTCTGTTCAGTCATATAATAAATATAAATAGCTTTTCTTTAACCTTTTTTTCACAGCTGGCAATAAATAAAAACAAAGAAATTGAATATATCATCAAGTTTTTACAAAACTTATATAACAAATATGCTAAACATCACATTTTACCACTTACATCTTAGACCTGCATGCAGTTCCTATCTGATGTTACATATGAATCCTGCTTATTTTATACATCACATTCTAACTGACAAACCTAATACTGATCTGAATATGCAAGATTTTTTGATACAGTGCTGATATAAGCATTTGAAGAGTGCTAATACAAACATTACTAAATGACCGGATTCAAGTTTTGAGAAAACTGAAATTTTTCTATTACATTCTCTGCGTTTTAGTATCACTGAAACTGACCTTTGGATATTTTTTGTACTTGTTTTTTGTGTTAGTTCTTTTTCTGATGCAGTGAAAGAACACAAAGCTACTCATGTAAGTATAGTAGGATGCATTTAAAAAAAAAAAAAAAGAAAAGAAGAAAAAGAAAAATAGTACCATATGCCTTTCCACTTCCCATTTGTTCCCTTACCTCTGACATGACCAGATCCTGACACCTCCTGATGTACTCTCCCTCTGCCTTCACTATGGTCTGCAGGAACTTCAGGTACTGGACATGCCGACCATGGGTCTCAATATTGTGGACGAAATGCTGGATCACTCTGTCACTGACTTCATTACAAAGGGCTACATTGTCTTGGAAGATAGCCTTCATAGTCTCTGCTTCGAGAAGCTTTTCAGGATAATAAAGGAGTGGATGGTTGATTGGATGGATGGATGGATGGATGGATGGATGGATGGATGGATGGATGGATGGATGGATAGATGGATGGATTGATGGATGGATGGATAGACAAACAGATAGATGGATGGAGGGATGGGTGGACAGATGGACAGACAGATGCATGGACAGATGGATAGCTGATAGAAGGATAAATGAATGGGGAGATGGATGAAAAATATATGAATGATCTGATGATGAGGTATGATAGATATTTTCTAAATGACTGAGAAGATACAGAAAAAACTGTCATATTTAAATGAAAGACAAATATTCAGATCAATGGTAACTTCACACAACATATGCTGACTTCAACAACCAGGTCTGCAAGACTGACAATCACTCCAAAGCCATCAGCACAATATGCCGAGACAAAATCATACACATGACTGTTAAATAAGAAAACCATGTCTGAATGGATCTGACTGATATGTTATTTGTAAATATGCACACAATAGTCCAGCATCGACCGCTACACACATATACTTACCCCAGGGGTGAGGAAGAGCTCCTGTTTGTCCTGCAGCAAGCACTGGTTTGCCTGGTTGTTCAGACAGAAAGCTTGCAGGAACTCATGGGCCAACTTCATCAGTTCATTCATTCGACTGTCCTGATCCTAAAGGGCAACCATACATTACAAAAATGTTACGAAAGTTACTTGTGATATCTCTCACGACCAAAATGCTGATAATATTTTCCTTAGATGTAATGCTCTGAGAAACTGTGTATGAACCCAGTATGTATCATAAATACTGCTATATCGCTGCCATCAGGCATGAAACAAGCAACTATATAAAAACTAGCATTCACTATTTTGGATTAGACTACAGCAGAATACTATCAAATCTTAAATTACCATGTGATCATTTATAAATCTGGGGAATCTGAAATCTGTCAACTGTAACTTTTTCATGGTTTTTGAAACACTGCTTTTCTTCTTACAAAGTTATATTCATGATACACAAAAATTCATATGAAATATCAACCCTATTCTTCTCTAACTTCTGACTATATGCCAGCAAATTGTTTTCCACAGTCTGTATAAATATCTATTTAAATTAACACTAGTAGAAGTGCAAGTAGTAATAGTAGTAGTAACAGTGGTAGCAGTAGTATAAGCGCATGATGCTGACCTTGTCATAGGTGATGCTGAGTAGTTCTAGGATAACATAGTGAGCATTCATGTTGCGCAGCAGTCTCTGCTCATGTTTCCTGGCCTTCTTGATGTCTCCTGCCTGCTGGATGCACAGCTTGGTCAGCCGCTGTAGGATCTGTAACACAGCACAACAAACGATGGATGTCTTAGTGCTAGTCATTTGCAGGGGTAGGCTTGATATATTGTCACTGCTCTACAATAATGGCATAAGTCAGCCCTATGTCAAAATGCAATTGATGTCTTATAGCATTCCAGAGCATGAGAGCTATAAGAGAATGTCACTGAAAATGTACAATTATTAACAGTTCTTTATTATTTACAACTATACATTAGCAATGCCAATGCAAAAATTTGCCCTCATCAAAGGATTAATCTCTTGATGTTAAGTTGTAGACATTGAGTTAAAT
>JBCEWB010247870.1:0-23409 GCA_039654565.1 Peronia peronii
AAAATCGCCTTTTTTTAAAAAAAAACCCAAATTTCCGGACCCCCCCCCCCCCCCCCCCCCCCTAAGTACTGGTTCCTTTGGTGAAAAGAATATCTGTGGGTGGAAATTTTGAACTGGCTGTTGCTATTTAATTCAGATGCAGATCTGCTTACTGCTTAGTATAGTTACTAGACCTACTATTACTGTGCTACTTAGACACAGGTATTTTTCGTGTTTACTAAGTACTGGCTTGCTTTCCGGACATGGGTTTACTGAGTAACTCTGTTCCTAACAAAACAAGTGTTTTTTTTATTTGTGCAAAATTCTTGAGACTTTCAAATTCGGAATGATGAAAATGGAGCGCCCACATCTATGGCCGTGTTGAAAGATAATTGACTGTGACTGAAAGGAAGGGGGTTGAATGGAATCTTCTAGATGCAAAAAAAAAAAAGAAAATTCATCCAGAAGTTTTTAAAGACTTTTGCCCGAATAGCATTTTTACCTAGATCTACTCTTTATCACGTTCATCTGATTTTTTAACTGCCAAGAGTCCTTCAGACCTGCCTACCTTCCCACCTTACGCGGGATCATCCCACATTTCTACTCAGTATCCCACCATCCCGCACCTTGAATAAAAATTCCCGCATTCAGATGAATTCGGATATTTTATACTGGTTTTTCCACATTTCATGTATTGGCATCATTCTGAATGCGTCTGGAGTATAGTTTTCACTCACAGTCCAGCAAGAAAACTGCGTTCTCCCATTTGTTGCTATGGGCAGTGGTCCTGCCTGCTGCCGTTGCCAAGGCCTGTATCTGTAGGCCAACAATACATGATGTAGCCCAGTCCAGACATGTACTGTTATGTGTTACACCCCGCCCATCCCGCCTTCATGCTAAGTGGTCGTTCATGTGCGTGCATCATTCATGATCTGATCATTGCTTGGCCCACGATCGCTCGCGGAATTCCTTTTGAACCTAAATCTTTAATTAACCGTGGTGTCCCATCCCGCCCCTTGTTTTATGTTTTCACTTTCAGTCCGCTTGTTGCCAACCACGATGTAGATCTAAACGATGTAGATCTAGATTCATCCTGGGGTCTTTCACTCAAAAATCTGGTTGGATGCCGACGACCAGTTTAGCTTACGAATACATGTCTTTACATGTACGTCATCGGACAGAGGACGACGGGCTTCCCATAACGCGCATCATCATGTAAGCCTACTGGTCTTGTCTGCTTACTTTACTTAAGAGAAAAAAAAAAAAGATTGAGTCTCGGCGATTCCGACATAATTTTGGTGTGAAATTTGACTGGCCTGTCATTCTATTCGAATGTCCCTGCCAGCACTCGTGACGGAGGTTGTCTCACTCACGGGCTATTTTCTGTTTATGAAATGGCTATTACACCTACTTCTTTTTGTGATAGCTATCACTATCACTGCCAGAATTTAACCGCTTCACTGCCATGTATCATTTGTAGTCCAGTCAGTTTTCCATTGCTGTCCCCCACCTGCACTCAGTCCCGCCAACTGTGTGAGCCCACCGGCACTGTCCTGTATTTCCCACAGGCAATCAGAACCGTCAAGAATCCGTTGTTCGGTATTACTTATTGTTACACACAGAAGCAGATAGATGTGAAACTCCAGTGAGTGGTCGGAGCATTGGATCAAAGGGAAAAGGGGGATGTTGGGTGGCGGGTTGACCGTGAACCTACCACGTACTCCCCTTCCACCCTACAGTGAAGTGGTAGCGCACCTTCTCCTTCAGAAATTGTAAGAGAACAGCATAAAAGAATGGAAATTTGTGCAATGAATTTTCAAAACTTTTGTGAATAGTGCAGAATGCACTAGATCTGTACTTGAATTAAAGTTAAACTGTTCACTATGTTATGAATCTGCAAAGAATGTAAGAAATGCAGATCTAATTTACTGTGTAATATTTATATCGAATGAAACCTTAAGTTCACATGCGGATGTTCTATTGGTTTGTTATGTAATACATAGTAATTCTAGGTAGGAACTATGGGTTGGTAAATTTCCCTCCTTTTCCCTGATTTTCCCTCCTTTTTGAGTCAGATGTCCCTCCTCTGCTGTTGTGAGGGTAGGCAGGTCTGGTCCTTTATCATGCATAGCCTGCACACAAGGTCTCCTAAATTTATTCACCCTTGCCCAAGAAAAGTAAATGTTGGGCTCCCCTGCCCAAGAAGCCAAGGGATTTTTCAGACCCACACAGAAGGTTTCTGCTGAGAAGCAGATGCCTAATCCTTCAGCTATGCCACCCCCTTCTCCCCTCCCCCCTTCTCCTCCCACTGCAAATTCCTAAACCTCATCAAAATTTATTGGCTCCAAGCTAAGTAAAAATTAGTAAAATGGGTAATCATGTGTTTTCATGTAAAATTTTAGTGGAATGGTATGCTATTCTATATTTGATGTACTTTTGTCATTGATAATTTTATGTTGGGTAACATTTATATTTAAGGTCTCTGTTGGTAGTGAAAGCCAAACTTTACCAATTTTGTCTCCAGATCTAGAATCCACAAACGTGATTTTGTTTATTTTTTTTACTGTATATAAATTTAAAAGGAATAGCCCACAAAATTCCAGAAAGATACACATATACAAATAAGCAAAATAGCCTTGTACATCATATTATTTTAGGCGGTATTATATTTGAGGGAATTTTTTAGTGAACTCAAGAAAGTATTGTGAATGAATCAGTTTAATTATTAGAGAAAGATGTGAGAATGTTTTGTTGTTTGCTTTTTAAATATTTGGATTTGTACTTTTAAAGATATAAGCCCTTTAATTTAGTTCAAATTATTTGCCCACGTCCTCATCCAGTAAACTTTCTTTCCATTCTTTGTTGAGCTGTGTTGCCTACAGTGGAACTCATTTCTTTCTTTGGAATTTTGAAGTTTTAGAGGATTTGATTCCATTGAAGGGGCTTTGGATGAGGATAGAATGAGATTTTAAGTTCAGTATTTGGAGCTTCAGGCTTGAGTGATTTTTAGATACCTGAGCAAATTAAAGCACTTTTACCTTATTTGATCAATAAGGAAAAAAAAAATGGATGATTTTTTTTTTTCTTTGTCCATACATTAACTCTGTTTTTGTCATTGCTCCTGCTGTCACATTGATTTCTTTCACAATCACAACTTCTGAAGTAATTAACTCAACCATTGATTGCATCATTTACTGCATTTCCATTTTATCATCCCACTGTGTGTTGTCCTGTACACTTTGTTCTCTTGGTGGAAATGTAAAAAAAAAAGAAACATTGATAGTATATGAAGTCATGAAGAAGTACTTTACAGTTATGAAAGGGATTTCATCATAGCATAGCAATGATGATGTTGTCCTATGCAGCCTTTTTTTTTTTATGAAATGGTCGTATAAGTGACATTAATATTCACTGTGAAAAGTAGTTGTATTATTCTTTTATCATTTGTTCATAGTCTTGCAGAATACTTATTATTTCAAACATTCTAACACCCGTGTACTAATTTTTCCCATACTAATTATTTATTAATTGATTTCAGGTAGCAATTGATGAGGAGCTTAAAACTCTTTTAGATCATCAAGGCATTCTAGAGAATAAAATGTCCGGTTTACACAAAATGCTGTAAGTATCTTTATCATTTGATGTGTTTGTAAAGAGTTGCAGAGCTGTCAGAAAAATTGTTGGATGATTTTTGGCTTGTGTAATTAGAAAAATTGATGAATGGGAGATTTTAGCTGCGTTGAAACCTTGTATTTTAAAATTCTTATTATAGAAAATTATTGTGCCTTTAATTCAAATCTTGTCAAGAAAAATTAAGAGGAAGCTGTGGAGGTTTATGTCCGGTAGCTGCTGGTGAAGTTTGTGTCATTATACATTAGAATTATTTGCAATTAAAGTGTAGCACTAGTATTTAAATATTATGAAGTCCCTTACATGCTCTGTTGATCAGAGCATCTTTCATTTCTTTAGATGGTAATACACTTGAGTAATTTTGATTTTTTAAAATTCTTCATGATTGACATGCAAAATTTTTGTGTTTCAGACCCAATTTACAGATACTTCAAACAGATTCAAAACAGTTGTGTGGTATGATTTCCTTCACCTCAACCCTGGCAGAGAATGTGAGCAGTAAAGTCAGAAAACTTGATTTAGCGAAGGTAGGAACAAATATGTAAAAACCAAGGAGGAATAGCAGATATCCAGTTTCTAGTATTGTCTTGGTTCCAGCTGTACGATGTAGTGCTGATCTTACAAAGATCAGAGGGAACAACCATTGTTGTTCAAAGCAATGGTATGAATCAATAGCTTCAACAGACAAAAAGCATGTAAAAATTTATAACAACATTTTAGTTTTCTTCTGTGTTTAAAAAGCAGACATATCTTCCCCTTTGACCTTTGTATATGAATGACCCCACTTTATGTTTATAGTAATGCCCTTACTTTTTCTCTTAAATGTTAAAATGTAGAGGCACAGTGTCCTGGTCAGAATATAGTGTACCTTATGGACAGTAGTTTATTTAATTTTCTAATTAAAGAGAAAATTCCCACATGCCTTTAATAACCATTTGCTATGTTTTTTGTTTTTCCTTGGTTTTTTTTTTGTTTTGTTTTTCATTTCAATTTTAATGCAGAGTGTTTATGCTGAGGGAGACACACACACACTTTAAACATGGTCTTAAATGTATTTGAAACAAAAGCACATTACAAGTTGAACTGTATATGCGTGTTGTCAATGATGTTTGGGATGAATGAATAAAAAAATTGTCACATATCTTATGTTAAGTTGATCTAATTGTGAATGTTTCCAAGAGAAGACAAAGACTGAAAACATTTCTGCCCCATTCATGTAATAAATCATACATGACTTCCCATACAGAGCTAATGTAGTAGTCAAATAAGTGTTTGAAGTATTGAAAATTAGGGGAAATTTCATTAGTAATTTAATATTAATAGAGAGTATTTAATAAAGCGCCTATTTCCAACAGTTCATTCAAATTCTAAGAGATGTACAATCTAGTATTAGATTCAAATCAGACAGCTATTCACATTTTCAGCTTCCTAGGAAGCATACAAGACAGCTGTCTGTTAGGCATTCAAATCCTTATCAATCTAATCATAACATTCTGTGTCTATAATTGAGTAATCATTTTAACCTGGGTCGAGTCAGGACCTGAAATGAGTAAATTGTCTTTCCTAAGGACAAAATGATGGGACGTGAGGATTTGAACCTGTGCCATATAATCCCAAGTCGGAGGTACCAACCACTAAGTCACAACATTGTTTTACATATAAATTTTTGTTTTTGTCCTCAGAGCCGGGTGGTTGACTGTATGCAGAGAGTGGAGGACATTATGGATCTCAAGTTTTGCACAGATGGAGTACAGACAGCACTGCAGAATGAGGATTATGAAAAGGTATTGAAACATACATGCAAAGGAGAGAGACAAGTTAAGGGGATGGTCGGGTGAGATTTTTGTCAATAAGGGGCCAAGTTATTGATTTTGGGATTTGTGAATTTGGATAGGTGATTATGTCTAGATCGTGAATATCAAGTGCCAAAGCTCAATTCTACCGGCTGCAGCCCAAAAAATGCCTTTAGATGTTTAGATTATACCTCGTTATTTTGAATTTTATACTTTATTGTCCATTTTCTCATGTTTGTCTTTTTGTTAACTGAGCTTTGCTGAAATCTTAAAATCTCAGCTGTTTGTTGTCATATAGGCATCAGATTTGGTACATTGATAGATTGTATTCATGTTTGTAGGTAATAGGCTAGTTGGGTTCATGTTTTTCACAATAAGAAAGCAGAAATTGTTTGTTCTTTTAATGTGGATTGTTGTTTTCAACCCTTTTCTGTGAACATCAATTTTAGAACCCTCCTGTATCTATTTCAGCCATCACAGACAAATAAAAGCTAGACCGTTACCTCTATATTGGTCTTACCTTTCAATATACACTTATAAGAAGTATCTCTATTGGTTTTGTAAATTTTAAGAAATTTAACTTGTTGTTTATTTTTCAAAATGGCCACTGTTGTCATGGCAACATGCAAAATATTGAAATTTTTGTGACTGAAATAGGTTCACAGTAAGTTATATTCATATCATATTATTGAGGCTGAATTTTGAAGAACTCAAAATTTCATCCGAGCACCCCTTAGACCTATATTAAGGTTTAATTAGAATTATGCTCAGTATGTAAGTGAATTTAGCCTAAGAGACTGAGGCATAGAGAGAAAGTAGAAAGACTGGAGACAGAATTACTATGGAATGCAACACCATGGTCTTAGCTCAAACATAACTGGAAACTTTAAGATCTGCTCATGTATGTTCAAATGTTGTCACATGTCAGAATAAGACTTACATATGTCAAAGCAAGTGTGAAAGTTGGTAAGCATACAACATGGACATTGAGCTATGATCCAAGAATTACAAACAACGGTTGCTTGTTTTAATCTGCTTCTTATTATCAACAAATCAAGCAGGTTCTTAATCATCAGTTTTCTGCACAAATAAGTGAAACAAAAAACTGGTTTGATTGGACTTAAGTTTTCATGACAATTTCATCAATGTTCAGGAACAATTAGTGTTTATTGCTTACCAAGAAAGGAAACTTCTGAAAAAATTTTCTCAAGGAAAGCTTTAGGCTTTTTTTTTTTTTTTTTAAAATTTAAATTGTTTCAATTATTGCAATATGTAAAGAATATTTGACTACTAATATTATGTCTAACTTTAGTATACAGTATGCATTGTTTCACAATAATCACTAGATTTGCATGTATCATTTTCTGGCACTGCTTGGCTGTGTTTTCAATATCCTACCTGTCTTTGTGGAATGTTTTCCTGTTGTGCTGATGCCTGTCATTGTTCCTCTCCCCAGGCAGCAGGTCACATTCACAGATTCCGCAGCCTGGATGAAACTGTTATTAGGATGAGTGCTGAAACAAATGAAGGTGAGAAATTATTCACAGATTTGTTGACCATTTATGACATTTCATAACCACTTTGAAACTGAAATGTTTGAGAGAATGAAAGAGAGAGAGAGGGGTGGGGAGGGGGGAAGGGATTATTTCATAGAAATGATAAAATTTTAGCTTTTAAAAAATAACGACATTTCTGTACAGAAAAAAACGCAATATATAACCACAGCACAAATAATAATTTAGTCGGCTATTTGAATTTTGTCAAATGTTTTATCAGAATTGTCATACCTAAGAACTAATTTTTAGGCTTTTCTCGTGGTGTCTGTCTTAACCCAAAATACTGGTGTGAAAAACAGTTCATATATTGTAAACATAACCCTGTAATAGGCTATAGAATTATTCAATAGTGCTAGCTGTAATGATCTTCCATTGAAACATTTTATACCATTATTATTTTGCAAGATAATGAGAACATTCATCTGTACCTGGTGAAGGATATTTTCCTGCATAATAATTGACCCGCCCCATGAACTGTCCCAAAGCCAGACTTGTCAGCCCTGATTTTGGCCTTAATTTGACATAATTGATTCATGATAGCAAAATTTTAATAATGTGAGAGTAATAATAAATGCAGAATCAGTTGTAATCGTATAGAGCATGGGTGTTGGCATAGATATAATGATATCAGAGGCTTTACAGCAGAATATGTTAAGATTAATGAATCAGACAAGAATAAATTTTCTTGTAGATAAAATTTTTGTGGAGAAATTATGCTGGAAACAGATTACTGTTCCTGTGCAGCAGAAAGTTTTAACTCTGTGATATGGGTTATTTTGTCTCTATCCTGCACGACATTTGTGATAATGATTCTCAATGACAGGAGGGCTTGTATCATGTGTGCCACTTGTGTGTCCTTTATACAGATTTTTCCATCATTGTGTAGTCTCTTGTAGCATATCAGCACTCACAGAATTATGCCAGAGATACACTCTTGTTAGCATTGTTATTTGTGCCACTGTTGTCCCCTTTATTTTTATCTATAGGCGGGACACTGGACAGCTCATTCAAACTGCTGTATGAGGCCGAGGAGAAGCTGAAGGCCATCGTCCACAACAAGTTTGATGCAGCAGTTCACCAGGGAGATGTGGCTTCTGTAGAAAGGTTCTTCAAGATCTTCCCCTTGCTGGGTCTTTACACAGAAGGTCTGACCAAATTTGGGAAATACCTAGCAGCACAGGTAACAACAGTCCAAACATATTTGAGAGATTTGACCACAAAGTGTGATAAGGGCCATTTTTTAAATTTTAAAGATTGGTGCTTGAGATAATATTTTTGTGTGAGTTAAATGACCTGATTTAAAAAAATAATTCAAAGCATACAATACAAATATGCACTTCATATAGGTATGCTATGCCCAGTTGTCAACCTATGAACTGCACAATATTTGACAGGTTGGTAATATTCATGGGATAATTACTCCACAGAGTGAATGGATGTCATTTTTATTATAGCTTCAAATTTCGCACTGATTTGTCTGAAAATGCCTGAAGATTTTCTGTCTTTTTCTTTAACAGTTGTCGGAGAAAGCAGATGGAAATCTGAAAATTGCTCTCTACCCCGACACCACAGACAAGAGAGCCAATGTGATGTTTGCTGACACTCTGACACTTTTGTTTGAGAGTATTGCGAGAGTGGTAGAGATACATCAGCCTCTAGTGGAAACTTATTATGGTTAGTGGTGCCAGGAGGTTGCATGTCATTGCATCCAACACTGATGAAACTATGATGAGCATTTTGTTTGCTTATGGTTATGGAGAACTTTGCAGATGATTTATGTCACTTACTCTCAGTCTGATAGGAAAAGATTGTTAGTTGCAAGCCAGTCCCTCTGCCTCCCCTCTTCGCAAACACACACATATCCTGTGTCATCATTTCATTGAATTTTGAGGCTCACTAAGTTTTGAGATTCTCGTAGTTTTTAGATACAGAACTATATCACATGTTAAATTTCTCAGTACTGTCTGTGCATATCTTGCATATTAAATGTCTGTGATGGCTTTTTTTTTTTTTCTCATCTCCTATCAGGCCCTGGGCGATTATTCCATTTGCTCAACATTTTGCAGAAAGAATGCGACAGACAAGCTCGGAAGATCTTTGAAAACTTCAAAACTCACAGAGATTATAAAGCTAAGGTAAGCTTGATGTTGAATATATTATCAGATATGCCCTTCATTATTTACAGTTTTGGGGAGGCTATCTTTGAAAGTTAGATTATTTAATTTTTTATTTAGAATCTGAAATTATCTTCTGCTTGATGGCAAAGATCAAACAATAAATTGAAGTTTCTAAGGACCGTCAAATAAATAGAGGAACAGGTTCATCAAAGTCTGTAACAGAACTGGCGCTTGAAGAAGTGAATATTTCCTATTTAATTCCGTTGAAATGATAAAGCTAGCTTCTTTTTATTTTATTAATTTCATGAATAGAACTGAAGAGTGTTGAAATCTGAAACAAAATGATGAACTAATTGTCTTTTAACTAATTTCTGTGAGTCTTGAGGTAATAAATGCACTGTGACAGCTCCCACCAGTCAGTTCCCTCAAATTTTCACAACCTCAGGTATTTCAAATACTGACACTAGTGAAGTCTGACTGTAGGAAAGAAAGACAAGCAGTGTGGGTATTTTGTTCTCTATCCTTTTGGCTGTGTTTGTGAATGTTAGTAAAGATTTTCCAATTTGCCTATGGAGAAATGAGTCATTCAAATTCATGATAGAAATAGTCTGTTGTGGAAACATAATAATTTTGAGCTTGATATTAACAACTGCAGAGAAATGAACATCCATTTTGATTCCCTTCTGTCTCTTTCTGATGCAGACTAAACAAGTCCAGCAACTCTTGACAACAGTTAAGCAGACGACATTGGAAAAGTAAGTATGGAACTGCTATAGTGGTCATTACCTATTTGTGAATTTTCCTTGCTCTGTGATACAGCGGGTAATGAGGGAGTGAAACTTTTTAGCTTGACTGTAATTATACCTTGACTAATTTATTTTTTTCAGCCCTTTTCTATTGAGAAATCTGTAACAGTAAATCTCTGTTTGCAAAATCTATAATGTAATATCTCAGAACACAGTGACATTATGTGATATAAAAGGTTATTTGCTTCAGACTGAACTTGTTCAGAGTGCTGCTGTTAAAATTTATACTCATTGCTGTTGTTTTTATTTGTTGCTTGGTGGACAGTCAGTCCCATTGTGATCTATTTATAGATCAAGATTCATCATATAGAACAAAGCTGGAATAGAATAGCAGTGTAGAGATCACCCAGTTCTGCATATTTTCATAATTGCTAGAGAAACATTTATAGAAATGTTTAATAGATCCTGCAAGGAAAATTATGAGAGTGCAGCCAAACTGAAAAGAGATAAGTTAGTTGTGATACAACAAGGCTTTTTCAACATATTTCAGGTTTGCCTTTGTATTTTTATTGTCCTTTTATGTGTGAGGTTGAATGGATATATCTTAGAAGAAAGATATATCGTTAGTTGCATTACTTTGAAGGAATTTGAGCAGTTTGAGTTTCTATTTCATAATTTTTTTCATCAGATGAAATAAACATACCCAAATTGGAGACCATTACAGTTGTTGTAATATTTTAGCAAATTTTATACATTAGTTCTGTTCCTGATTCTGAAAGTTACGATCATGCTACATTGACTGGGAATATTTTATAGGCTTGATCCAAAGGAGTTAGACGTCCTGCTGTCTGAAATGATTTTGCTGAGCTCGAGGTCGGAGTTATATCTCAGATTCATGCGACGACGAGCAAGTGTAAGTTGCTAGACCAACAGCATTACTCTGTTATGGTATAAGGATAAAAACATTCATCATCATCATCTTCTCCTAGCTGTTAACTCAGTGTGGAGCCCCCTGATGATCTGTGCACTAGTCTTCTCCTGCATGTTATCAACCCATTTTTTTTTCTCTGCCTTCTTCTTTTTTGCTTTCCAGCCATTGTTCCTTGTTGTTCTTTGCTCACAACTGATAGTAATAATTATTCACGGTGCATCAGAGGCTGTTAAAAAATATTGTTGATAGTCACTGGCTATTAGAACGTGACTGTGAAGTTGTTCACAATGGCCACTGGATTAGGACCTGTCCCCACTGGTGGGCTTTATGAAAGAAGAGAGAGTGAAATATACGTGCAGTTAATAATTGCAGTATTTTTCTGTCATGTGAAATTTAAATCAACAGAGGAAGAGAATACAGTTCTCAATGTAAACTTGTAGCGATTATTGAAGAGATTAGATACCATTAAAGACAAAAAAATTGCGTTACAGTGATGTTTTAGTTTTTTCTTTTTTTTTTCATTCCAGGGTGATATTGAGGCAGCACATACTGAAGAGAACAAACAGACAGGTGAGTTTGGTTTTAGGAATTAAATTAAGAAAGACTCTATTATTCAAGGAATGGAGATATTTTTTGCTCTCAGAAGTAACTGGTTAGGGTGAGCAATGACTCACCCTACAAAGTTTGGACATATTTGAGAAATGACTTTTTTTCCAAAACGTGGAGATATACTTTTAGCTCCAGAAGTTACAGAATTATAATAGGAAATGAACAGTCCTTCAAAATTGAACACACTCAAGGAAATGTTTCATTCATCAGATGCAATATTTTATTCTTTAATTTTGATGGATTCAGTTTTTCTCTTTTTCACTTACTCACCAGAGGACCTGCAAGAAGTAGACAGGTTTTTCTCCTCATGTGAATTGAACAGAATGGTGCAGGAAATCATTGGTAACTACATCATGATGGAAGAATATTTTATGAGGGAAATGATCACCAAGGTAGGTGACATGGAACTTGTAGGTGTCAGAGGTATTTAATATGGACATGATGGGGCATAAATGTCATAAATTGAGAATGTGAATATTATATTTAGCTCAACAATGACTTTTATTTAGGGCATTATGCCATGTTATGTTTTCTGTTACAATTTGAGGACTAAATGTATCATTCCTTTTGTCAATAATGCATTGTACTTGATATAAAACCATATTTATAAACTTTAAAGTTCTTTAATGAGGAAATAAATGAAACTAAAGTGATTCAGTTTAAAATTTTGATATAGTCATTGCTTGTCATCGAATAAAATATTTTATTATTGCCTCCAAAAGTAAATATATAGTGGTATTATGATATGAGTGCTCCTCTTATAAGAGTCTTACTTAGATTAGAATATTCCTAGAAAGCTTCTTTTGCACCTGTCATATTTGTCTCTTCAACTGTGTTTTAGTTCAAGGTTTTTATATTTTATTCAAACTTTGGAACTAGTATTATTTTTAGATCAGGAAAATTTAGACCTGAATCAGAATTAAAAGCAATGAAAAATTAATGAATTAATTAAAAATGAAAATTAAAACAATGCTGACAGACTAATAGAAATATTTTAAAAAGTCCATATTTTCACATGCTGTTCTCAAAACACATCCCCAGAGTTCTAAGTTTCTATATTAAAAAGGTCTGTGTAAGTTGCCCTAGCATATTTATTGACATACAGTGCAAGAAATTGAGACATAAATGTTATAGTTTAGTCATAGCCTTCAGTCCAACCTGTTCCCCAGGCAGTGAACATGGACAGCTCTGAGGAAGGACAGCACACATCCAGCATGGTGGATGACACATTTTTCATTGTCAAGAAATCTGTCAGGTCAGTGGACAGTCTTAGCAGGTATACAGAAGTCTGCCTGTCATATTGTCATATGTTTTCATCTGCTTACATGGACAGGAGATGTAAGACATAACAAAATGTGGGACATTCTTGATACGTAAATGCAGAATACCCATTGCAGACCTGCATCTTGTTGAAAACACCAGATCCCAATCCACAAAACACATATTTGCTACAAATTCAGACCTCCTTATAGACATATGTTCCATCTCGATACAATACAAAACGCTTCATCACAAACATGCACTTTGTTTACAAACACCATATGTCAGTCCACAAACTACAGAGTGCATAGTCTATGATTGTTAACTTATTTCTGTGAGGGTAAGATCTTCTTAGCCCTTGACTGTTTGGGACATGACAAGTCAGGCACTAGTTTTCTCCATTCATCGTGGTCGTGAGTTATGTCATATATTGTTTTCTTTGTCCATTCCTAGATGTTGTCAGCAATCTTTTCTTCTGCCTACCGCTTTTTTTGCTAATTAAAATATGAGAATTTATGATGCTAAGCATACATCTGGAGATTGGTCCTGGAGATTGGTTTTTCTCATCACATCTTCCCTTGTTCTTATTCCTAATTGGCCCAATCTTACCTTAACCATTCCCTTGTGGATCTCAGTTCTGAAATTAAAATGGTTCATCTTGCTACCGATTACCTGACTGACCATGTTATGGCTTTTGCCCAATCTGACACTTCTGTCCCCAGACGAGCCATCTCCAGTTCCAGTGTGGACGGAGTCTGTGCCATGTTGAACCTGGCCTGCACCATCTTAGAGCAAGATTTTGGTGAGGTCCTGCTGACTCGGCTACGTGCCGGCTACCCCTACGGCTTCGACCTCCAGCATGCCTACAACATCGTCCATGCCAGCCTCCAGCAAGGAAAACTTCAGAGCTCTGACTCGGAAAAGAAACAAGCGAGAGCTCTTTTCTTGGTAAGGTTAACAATTGAAATCTAGTAAAGTATTTGGAAGGAATTGACTCCTGAAAATTTTAACCAGACTTCTTAACTTTACATTATTTGTATCATTCCAGTTTTTTAGCTTAATAATATCAGAATTCAAATGAAGAACCAACATTAGTGTTTGCATTCAGTGTTTGACAAATTTGGTCCTTGATGAACAAACTGACTGCAAAGACCATGAATTTCCAATAGAAAAGTTTATGTAGACATTCATCTCTATCTTATGTGCACTGTTACTTTACGTTCTATATATGTCTTTCAACCTCCTAGTGGAGGTTATCTCGACAGGTCTTTGTCAAAAAGAAGAAAAAGAAAAAAAAAAGCAAAGAAAAAAAAAATTCCCGTTTTTAAAAAAAACAACAAAAAAACTGCTTTATTTCCCTAGTCTTGTTCATCGCCAGCAGACTATCTGTCTACTCCCTATACTCTTATTTTGTTGGAAATATGTGTTTATTGTTATGTGCACCTATAAAAGTTTTATCAACACAATTTAAAACCATTGTCTTTCTTTCCCTGTGTGCAGACATCACTGAACAATGCGGAGGTCAGCTGTGATTACTGTAAAGCCCTAAAAAGCAACTTGGAGGTAGATTTTCTAATTCATGAATGTTTGATTTTTCCATGTATTTATGAAGTGTCTCAGATTTTTGCCATTGTATTGTCAATTTTGTTCTTCTTTACTGCAGACTATTTCCACAGACAAACAAAATGAAAATAAGCCTTTATTTCAGCAAAATTAAAATACATCAAAATCCACTTGAAAAACAGCTGTAAGTTACTGCTGTTTCTGATATTAAAAATAAAGAAGTGACCATACTAAACTGATAATTGTTGTATGCTATAAGTCAAGATAACAAATCCATTCAGATTTAGTTTGGTCAAACCTGCCTACCCTCCATTCCTACACAGGGTCTTTTCGTATTTTTACCTAACATCTCAGTTTGCCTCATAATGAACATAATTACTTGCTTTCAAGTTAAGTGATTGGAATTATGCTTTTTAGCAATACTTCGGCAGCTTTTGAAATGATGACAGAGTGTGAAATGGCAAAGAGGGAATTATGGAAATTATTACTTTTTATGAATGTGGTCCATCAAAAACAATATTTTGGTAGCGTTCCCTGATTTTCTCCCTGCTCTGATGTAAGGGTGGGCAGATTTTGGATATAATCATTATCAGCCATAGCACATTGATAAGGACGGGAACTCAAATCAGTCGGTCAATAACAAATCATATTGTATTCAGCAGTCTTGGGTATCTTAAGAAAGTTTAAACAAAAAATCTGAAACTGTTTAAAATGTATTGAAAATTTTATAAACATTGCACGGAATGTCTACAGGTGAAGTAAAACTTTAGCTGTGTGCTATAAGGCAAAATACACAGTCAGTGAGAAAGTAAATATGAAATAGTAAACAAAACTTGTTGTATTAATATATGGATGGGGCCCATCTCCACAGGAGGACATCACCAAGCTGCACCCACAGTGTACAGACCAAAGCAAAGCTAAACTGGAGGTGAGGAGCAATAACTTTACAAAGGGAGATACCGTACTGAGGGATTAGGCATTTGCTCTTTAAAACAGTGTGAAAAGTTTGCAGGTTCAAATCTTTCTGGGCAGGGACATCTGATGTCTAGCCCAGATAAAAGGAAACTATATTTTGAAGTCCAGTGTGTACATTGCTCAGAACCATGGAAGTAAAAATTCAGATGAAGAGTAGGTGGAGATGCGACTATTTAGGACAAAATTTCTAATATCAAAATTTCTATTCCAAAAAATTCTTGGCACAACGCTGGACATGGGCTTAAACCTCGAGATAACCACCAGGAAGAAGGTTGAAAGACGAAACAAACGAAGAAGGGCTTAAACCTGAGACAGTCCTACTCTCTCAAGACTGAAAGACTACATACATTACATTTACAAACTGTAAACTTTTCTGTGCCTTTGCTGTCAGGAGTAAAGTCTGTATAGCTTTGAGTAAGTTTTTGTGCATGTGTACCAAAATGGTTCAGATAAAGAAGAAGAGTGGAAGGCCGTGACAGACATGGAGACATTGCATTGTAGAAGAAAAGAGATGGACATAGGCTCAGCTGAAATCAGAGAGAACCTCTGAAACTGAAACAGTAGTCACCGAAACCAAAAGGGAAAATGATAAATGATACCAGAATTGAGATCTTTTTTCATCTGTAGGAAAAGTGTGTAATGATGATGCTTTTGGTGTTTATCTTCCAACCATAACGCTGCAGCAATTTACTCTCAGTGACTGCTGTTTTCTTTCAAACAAAAATCTAGATCTTGCATCCTGCCATGATGAAGAAATTGTGTATAGGTAGCTTGCCTGATGTCCATTTGTGTGTGACTTGGATAGATGCCAACTTCCTGTTATAAATTTGGATGATAATATAGAATATACATTTTTTGCACTTAGATATCATTGATGTTTGCCACAATATGGCTGTAACTGGGTTGATGTGCCTTCAGTTAAACCAACCTACCATTATGTCACAACAGTACAGCATTTTGTTCTGAAAAGTATCAAATGTTACCTTTTGCTGTTGCAATTTTTTTTTCTTTCTCTTTCATTCTTTTTTTTTTTTTAGTTTTTCTGCTCTTTGTTATTACAAATATTTCATGTCATTGTTCCAGATTTTGCTATTGCAAGTGTTTATTTATCTATCAAAATTTTTTTTTTTCATTTGGGAATGTTCCTCTTTACTGTTCAAATGTTTCTTTTCACCCCATGTTCCAGAGCTGCCTGAGTGAGGTACTGACTGTGTCCAACAAGTTCAAAGAGATTGTGGACTTTGGTTTCAGCCAGCTGGCCTCCAGTGCTGTGAAGCCCAGGATCAAACCACTGGTGGATTCTTTCCTCTCCACTGCCCACAATATCACAGAGGTCAGCACTGATAAAGATCATGATGATAACAAATTGTAATACAACATGATTGTGAAAACCATAGTGCAGTATTTACTGATCAGTCATGAAAATGACCAAGCAATCCTTTGTGATCTTTGAGGATCATAATGTTTGTCCCGGTTATCAGGCACATGACAGATCAGCTCAACTATTTCCTTTTTTTTTTCTTTCTCTTGTATTTCAAATTTTAAAAAGAAACTGTTGCTTTTATTTATATATATATATTTAAATTTTTATTTAAAATTATTTTAATTAATTTTTTTCTTTCAAAAATAAACCATGGCCCAGTATAGTTGATGTGTATCTTTGCTCAGGGTAATTCAGATTAGATGGTAATGAAAATGTTTAAAAAAAAACAAAAAAAACTCTGTTGGTTCTTTATCCTGACATTTCAAAATGGTATTGCCAAACCTGGACTAGGCCAATGTGCACCTGTCATTATCATTATACAGTTTTAGAAATATGGATAGCATGGTGATCTGAGATAGGGATATTCACCATTAAAGAAATGGGCAAGTGAAGATCAGGCCATGAGTCATACAAAAACTCAAGAATGGGAGGGTTTATTCTATTATCAGCTTGATTAAATCACTCCTTTCTTTCACTTTGCTACCAACCATTTTCATCAAATACACAGAAAATTCAGTGGATGCTTAATAAATATTTATTGACCATTAGAATTCATAGGTATTAAAATGGTTTGGATTCACATACATAGATTTATTCAAAAACTATGAATGGTCCTTATATGTTACTGCTGGAATATTTCAGCCCTTCAGTTTTTTTTTTTTAGAATTTTGATTTAAGAATTTTAATTTTAATCTGAAAGGGCTCTTTGTGTAATGAGATGTCCAATCTTCTTTTCACAGGAAGAATTTTTTAATTATGAAGCCAATGATCCCTGGATCCAGAACTTCATTGTTAGTCTGGATACCACTCTCAACACTTTCAAAGTAAGTCAGCCAGGCTTAACGTTATCGGTGACAACCTGTATCATTTGAGATAGTTTTTGGCTGTGCCAAATAACATTACACAATGATTACCGTATTAATTAAGATACATTGTCCCACCAGTTTTTAGACTGTTTTGTTAAATTGCCCTTTTCATGCCACAAAACAAAAGAGGCCTATTAGTTTTATGGGTTTTTTTGCCTGGAGATACCTATGTGAATGTAGCCTAAGATACCTCAGTGACCTAAGGGATGTACTTATTTTCTAATACCTGAATTGCTTCACAGGCCGTTGCCTTATTTCATTATGTCATTTCTACTGACAGCCAATGTGCATTTCAAAGATATTTCTAACTTGCCTACATAACGGAAAGAGAATACACACTTCATTTCGGAAACAAAAAAGAAATTGGGCTTGTATTTTGACATATTGAGTGTATTTTGCCAGTGGGATTTGATCAGCTCTTGTGATGAAGTCAGAACCTATTTTAAATTCCAGTATTCTATTTTCTTTTATACAGGAAGCCATGACATCTTCCAACTATGACAGATTTGCAACAGCGATGTCAGGGGAGATAACACAGCAATTAGAGAAAGCTGTCACCAAGACTGTCTTCAACAGGGTAAGAATGAATACGGTTTGTGCAAGTTGTAGTTTGGTTTTGTTAGGGAAATATGAGCAGCTCACTAGACTGAGAAATAAGAGGTGGTTGTAAGATTCTACAGATTTGTATATGACTTCAAAATGTGTGGGATACATCTTGCAGATTTCAATCTCTCACACAGGTGAAGGTAGAATGGTAACCTCAAGGCGAAGAAAAAGGATCATTAAAGTTCTGAATTTTAAACTTGCAACAAATTTTTAAAAATCATTCGGGAAAAATTTTAATGAACATTGATAACGTTTGTAGTTATGAAAAAAATTATCTGTATCTATCATGTAAGCAGCTTGTTTAGATAAATCTTTTTGGTACAAAACAGGGAAATAAAGTCATAAGTAATTGTCAAGTTTGTGTTATTCAGATGCCCTTCATGGCATTTTATTATTTTTTTGTATATATATATGTATAAATGTGAATGTATGTACCTTAGTATTGTACCTCGTCAATTGTGAAAAAAAAAAATCCTCTTGAGAACAATTGTCAGCCCACTGGAATATAATTTATTTTGATTTTGCAAAAGAAGTCCAGATCTATTAGTTTTCCAGCAGGATGATTGCTATAAATTTGTCTTATTTCATCTTATCTATCATGTCTGACCCAAATTCTTATATTTCTACGATTGCCCCAGCTGGGAGGTCTGCAGTTTGACAAAGAGCTGAGAGCTTTGGTTGGTTTCCTGTCATCAGTGACAACGTGGACTGTTAGAGACAAATTTGCCCGACTCACTCAGATGGCAACGATACTCAATCTGGAAAGGGTGAGCATCTCAATACTTCTTCACCATCATTTGTCTCTTGATCTCTGCTGATGCTGAGGATGAGGCCACTAATGTTTTCCAACCCTCTTGCTTTAACTCGTCTTCTAGAATCAACAAACTTTCTGTCCATTCTCAAATGTCTTTTCATCTCTTTGTCTTCCTCTTCTGTGGCTGCCTTGTAAGATGGTTTTTGCAAGGCCTTATGATTGAAATGATCTCAAATCTATTTCAGGATAAAAAAGTTCTGTCAAGCTAACAGTCACAATGTGATAATCTATGGCATTTATTTCAAATGAAAACAACAAATCTAGTGTTCTGTGGAAAGGTCCTCTAATTTTTAGCGATTCAGAGAAGTTAAAAAAAGTCCAGGAAAAATTATATTATCTGTTAGGTTTTTTGAAAGACATGCAAACAGAATAAATATATTTATGATTAATAAAGAGGGCCTTCTTGGATAACAAGTCTACTCAATCTATAAAGAATGAGTGCTACTGTTTATTATTAGGAACAGAAAGTTCTATCAAAGTCACAGTCACAAAGTGAACATCCATGGTAGATGACAAAATTGTCTCTAACAGAGATTCTGCACTCCTGAAATTCTGAAAAGCTGTAGAAAAATGTTGAATTTTAGCAATTTGGAGGGAAAATCCTTGAAAAAGGATGTTACCTCTTAAATTTTTTCAAATACAGGAAGAGTATGATATCTATTAGCCTTTCAACTTCCTGAGGGTGGTTATCTTGACAGGAAGGGCCTTTTTGATCAAATTTCCAGGCAGATAGTATAGGCTTTGAGTTAATAATTTTTAAAAATGTTTATAATCCATACACTTGAGCTAAACCAGTCTGTATTATTTAAGTGCCATAAAGAAACTCAGATTTGAAAGTGTTCATATGTATGTCTTGATAATTGTTAATTGCTTTAATTTTATTTGTTTGTAAGATCATTTGTCATGCAACTGGTTGAAATCTATCTGATGCTGAAATTTGTCATGTTCATATTTATTGGTGTCAGTGGACAGGAAAATGTGAGCTTTGACTCTGCTCTACTGAGATATTCATGTTGGTCAGTGAAACAAAGCCCCTGTTGACTCCCTGTTCGTTTTACTAGATTGTGCAACATTTGGACATTTTCTGTGGAAAAAGTCACAATAAAAATTTGTTGTGGTTGTTGAGCAGTTGTAAATACTTATCCAAGTATGTCACTACATTGACTATGTGTTTGTTTGTACACAGGTGTCAGAGATCATGGACTATTGGGGCCAGAACTCTGGGCCTCTGACATGGAGATTAACACCGACTGAAGTGCGACAGATTCTGGCCTTGAGGTAAGCAGATCAGTAGG
The DNA here is from genome assembly GCA_039654565.1 of Peronia peronii. Classification (NCBI taxonomy): domain Eukaryota; kingdom Metazoa; phylum Mollusca; class Gastropoda; order Systellommatophora; family Onchidiidae; genus Peronia; species Peronia peronii. The sequence goes on from JBCEWB010247870.1 coordinate 20,224, forward strand.
CTATTGTATGGGGGCAATGCATGAACCTGTAGGGACAGGGATGCAGTGAAACTTAGCAAATGAAATGCTTGATATTTGCCAAGCACTGTTGCTCATCATCAGCATCATCATCAGTTTATACAAATGCCTCAAAATCTGATATATGGATGTGCATGTGTATCTGTGTGTAGGTAGGTAATCTTTTAATGACTTTGTGTACATCATATTCTTTGTTTGTAGGCCTACTGGTACCTTTTCTGCATATTGTAACATTTGTCATGGCCAGTTTGCTAATGGACAAATACACTTTTCATATCCATATTTGTTGGTTTTTGTTACTGATTTGGGCATGGGCAGATTCTGTTCAATATTCATAATAATTAGAGCCCCAATTCGGGTAATGGAAATTGTTGTTGTCTGCCAAATATTTTATTTTTATGTTTGATAGATCTTTTTTTAAGCATCTGATAGGGTATATATCTTATTTATTTTTCAGAATTGATTTCCGTAATGAAGATATCAAGCGCCTCAAATTATGACTCCAGAGTGGTAGTTTACAGAAGACAGATGTGCAGATGGTGTTTCAGGTCTTTCAGAAATAGAACCACAGTTCAGCTCTGACTCTCTCGAGAGGGTTTCTAAGCAGACACAGCTTATTTTTTGTCTATTCCTGTTATTGATTTCACTATTTAGTACTTTGACCGTTTAGCATGAAATTCTAAACTTTCATGAAATATACTGGTAGCACTAAAACTTATGATGGAACTAAAATTTACATCAAGTTATGTGGAATATTGAAGACGGATGTAGCATTCTGTTGCTTCTGTTCACAAAGGATCAGGATATAACATAAAATGAGCAGAAATGTTTGTAGTAGGATAAGTGATAAAAGAAAAGATATTAATTTCTGCTTGTCTCTGCTCAAAGGTGTATGAAGAAGCTACTAAAGTCTTGTGAAATGATAAAAAAAAGTAACTTTGGCATTGGCAGTAATCTTAGGTCTATTAGTATTACAATATTGGGGAGTATCTTCATTTCTTACAGACCTGTCAGTATGCAGTTTTCAAGATATGGAGAAATTATAATTTTAGGCAACAGACTGTAAAAAAGCACATGGTGGGATTGTAAGGTAAAATGTTAAAATAGCAGGTGTGATAAAGACAATGATGATAATCAAATGTTGCCTGTTTGAGAGCTTGTTGATGGAGAGGATGTGAAGTGCATTTGCTAACATGTTCTGAGTAAATGGAATGCATCACTGACTGACATGTGATATCATACATAGGAGATGGTGAAATGGGAGAATGTGGACATTTCATTGTAAATTATATCCATTTCATGCATATCAAAATGCCATTTCATATTTCACAATACTTTTTTTTACCCTGTCTTGTACGTTTGGAAAATTGATTATGTTTGATAAGCCCATGGAGATGGGTTGGGGGCTTGTGTTTATTTATGTATTTGATTTTCTTTCTCCTCTGGAGAGTGGCAAATGTTGGGAGCAATAAAAATTTTATATCAGCATTGATGTGTTTCATTGTTGTATGTTGTGTCATCATGCAAAAAACCACAATACAGCCATTTGTGGAATCACATACATATACAATACATGTACTACAATCTTTGAAGTAGCTTTGTTTCACTTTCTACTACTCTATCAATAATCCAGTTTTAATATCTATGTATGTTGCACTGAGATGTGAGTGTATGCTGAACTAAAATTAACAATATCACACAATCATTACTTATGAAATCTATGAAAACAACAGACACATCATGGCATATGCATATTTGTTGTTCTGCGTATCCATTAAGTTGGTTTTAAAGTATAGTATTATGAAGAATGTGAAACATAATCCCTGTTTGAGTGAATGTTTTACATACATTTTGTAAAGACATGAACAGTTGTTTTTGACTATTCATGCAAATGTGTTGAAAATTAATGTATCTTAGAACTTCATGCCTGCATCTTTCATCCTAAATTTAACTAGTTAAAAATATTGCAGTATTATGCTAAATGGTGCAGGATTGTTCTTGCCATTCTATATTTTTCTTGCTTTAGATTACAATCGAGATCTATATGGTGCATTTATATAGTATCATATGAAAGCATTTTTTTATGCAAGTGTACATAATATTTATAAATTATATTTAAGTAACAGCCCATAAAATTTCGATAAACATTAAATTACTTTCAATCTCAGGTTAATGCAGAGTTCTGCTCTCAGAATCACAAGCATGACTGGTTTGCTCAGTGATAAATAAATAAACATAAAAAAAAAAAAGAAAGAAAACCATTCAGGTACACATTTTCATGACAAAAGGATTTTGTGCGTCAGAATATTTCTTCACATTCATACAAAATGGACAAAATAAAGGAGAGGAAAACTCAGACTCTATATGTGTACATTTATATCATGAATGAAACATTGTAACATAATCTTTATACAAATACAAAGCAATTATTTCCATTCATCTTTCATTAATATGGTTCTTTCACATCCTTCTTCAACAATGCACTGCATTATTCAGTAACAGAAACTTGCCATACAAATGACATATAATATAATTTTACATGTTGTGGATGAAAGTTGTACATTAAAATGAAATAACTGGATTTGTATGTTTCAATAAGAGACTGAGAAGAGAAAATGTTTTGTGCCTTAAACACTAAAAATTTCCATGAGAATTTCATTGGTTACTTAAAGTGTAAACATAGTAATTAGTAAACACCTCATTCTTATGGATCTAACAATACCACTGCTGTTTCATCTACACTGAACAGGGCTAAGAGATTCCAGATTTTTGTATGACAAATATAATTTAATGATATTTGTGCATGCACTTTTTATATGATTTTTTTAAAAGAGCTAAATAAAAGATAAAATATTGCAAATTATTCATGTTCACATCAGTATCACAGTGCATTCAACATAAACTTTCCTTGTAGTCACATCTGTTAAATACACTCAAACACGGTTAGAACGAAATATGCGGGGAATGGAAATCCTTTTCGTTCTATCGCTAGTTTGTTGTATCCGAAGAGGCTAAATTGAAACAGGGATGCAAGTTAAATTATCGAATTATTTCCCCTGATTGAAGAGTGTCCACACCGTGACCTTATGTATTAAGGCCACTCCAATTTCATTTTTGTTGTTCTTGTTGTTGTAGATGTACATACATATAAAATGTATGGTTATGTAG
>JBCEWB010247980.1:0-39271 GCA_039654565.1 Peronia peronii
AACTTTTTTGATGTATTTGATTAGTTGCCGGTGGACAGTCGTCTAAAGTTTAAGACATTTTTTCGTAAAATGGTGATGATGATGATGATGATGAAAAGTAATTATTATGTCCACTTTCACTTTGAATTGTACATGTATTTGTGTCCGATAGATACATTCTGCTCATTTGAAACGGGCCTGTGTGGCTTCACCAATGACGCCACTGCTGACGTGAACTGGGCACAAGTTCAAGGTTCCACCTCGACCACTCGTCAGCCTGATCAGGACAACACTAAAGGAACGGTACTTGGTGAGTTCGCCCACATTAACTGCAGACCGCTATTCTTTATGCGGCACTCTTATTATATGCATACATGTAATTCATGACACCAAATTATTATATTTTATACAACTCGCTTTAATGATGTAATGATATTTTGAATAGCTGCATAACTTTATTGGCTGTAATCCGTATATCAAACCCTCTGTAGAATAATCATTTACTTTTGGAATAACGTTAAAACCACAATAGAACTTGCAGATTTAAATCTATGTGTCTATATTATATCATAATGAATGACGTTTTGATATTTTATGTCAGATGTGTAGCACAATTAATATTTTTATTTAGGTCACTTTGCTTTTATTGACGGCCTCAATGGAGGTCCTGGACTAAGGGCACGACTTATCACCACTGACGTGAAGCTGGATACTGCCAAATGCATGCGTTTTCACTATACAATGCGCGGGACCCACCCTGGAACTTTGAATGTTTACCTGCGATCCAACAACATATTGGGCACCCCCTTATGGTCTGTGAAAGATGTCTCAGGTCAGGCATGGAATGTAGACGAAGTGAACCTGCCCGCTGGCTCTGGCAGCTATCAGGTATTGTTTGACATATTTTGCTTGCCTCCGCTTATACAATGCTGCAGTTGATACGTTTTATATACATAAATAATATTATGGGCGTACATCGTTACTGCAAAGAAAGATACATGTAGGCGACTTATTCCACAATGAACTTTTTGAGGCCTTTCATTTCAAACACAGCTCCGAACGTGGTCTGTTAGTAGGCCTATTTTGTTCACGAAAATGTGCAGTGGGATGCAGAAATGAGAGGACGAGAGAGGGAGAGAGAGAGAGAGAGAGAGAGAGAGAGAGAGAGGGGGGAGCAAAGGTAGAATATATGAACCAAAAGCATGCTTATTCGATAGGTACAGGAAGACTAGACTCAGCCACCGACATAACCATTACGTATAGAGTAGGTTGGACAAACTTCGACCGATTCAGTTCGTAAGTGATTTGTATTCCTTTCTACGCTTCTATGACGATGATTATGGGAGATAACCTGCAACCAGCATGTAAAGGAACCATTCTAGTTTTCGATTACGCCTACGGAGTGTTACGTCTCAGGCGTGTAAACCGCAGTAAGACTGATATGGAATCAAAGGGACGCTACCCCAAAAATTTATCAGTGACAATTAGCCTAGCAGACCGCAGACTTTCACCGTTATGCTCAGCGCCGATTGAAATAATGAAATCATAGCCTAATGATTTCACACGTGAAAATGACAAGGGCACTTGAAACTTACCTTATTTTTCAAATGCTGTGAAGATAGATCTAGATTCTAGGACTGGAGGGTCAGTGCCTCACGGCGGGTGTTCGCGTCACCTATGTCCGCTTCATGTCAGTCTACCAACGTGAACCAAAATTGGCTGATTTCAATAGCTCTGTGATCTAGATCTAAACACCAGAGAGCTTAACACAGTCATCCCCCATTTGCAGAAGTCCATATCTAGCACAAGCCTCTTTCAACTAGTGGATCTATCATTCTCTCACAATATGTTGACGTGTAAATCGAGAGATCCAGACTTTTTAAAATAAATTCAATTAAGAATTCTTGAAAGGGCTTGATGTAGACTGAGATCTAGATCTAGTTGTACATCTTGTACTCTTGACAACGATGGGAGCGTTTGATATCTAGACGAGATTTAGATCATCTAGATCTATATAGATCTATATCTATATAACCAAAAAATCAGTAAGGCTTAAAAAAAAAAAAAAGCAAAAAAAAAATGAAACTTGAAATCAAATCAAGACTTAAGATCAAGGCCATCTCCAGGAATGCTCCTCATTCTTTGGGGCTTGACTGATCAGAACAGTCCTCAGAGTTCTTTGACCGAATGTATGGTAGATTATACAACATCAAGGTGTTCACCTTATACAGTTTACTGTAGTGAAATCATTTTATTATTTAATTACTTCATTTTCTATCCATTTCAGATAGTTTTAATATAGATCTATATTAATTATATAATATGGTCATTTCCATAGGTGGTCTTTGAAGCTATCATTGGACGTCCGAATACAGGCTCCATTGCCATAGATGATATTGGTTTCTCCTCCAGTCCTTGTAGGGCACCTGGTAAGAAGCATTATTCTTATAATTTCAATAGTTGACATATACTGAGGTTTAGGCACTTGTTAGGCCTAAGAATCGTGGTCCTGTCTTCTATTCGAACCAGAAATGGATTCAGTGGTAATAATGTATGCTACAACACTACTGGCTATCCCTAATTACTGTGCAGTAGAAATCAGAAGACTCAATCAATGGCTCTTAACAAGTGTGGAGACTATGTATGAAGTTTTGTTTCTGAACATATACATCAAACACAAAGAATGTCATGCTAGAGCTATGCCTTTTAATTTCTCTATTATAATAGGTACATGTGACTTTGAAGAAGCTGATTTGTGTACCTGGGCAAATGATCTTGGTGACCAGTTTGATTGGACCTTAAACCAGGGAGGCACTGACTCTGCTGCAACAGGACCGGTCAATGATTTCACATTTGGAAACAGAACAGGTGATTCTATTAGCTTTGTCATTTATATTTCTATGCATTGAAATGCACAGAGTGAAAATGGATATGTAATGATTTAAACTAATTTTTCATACACTCATTTGATATGATACTTTGGGATTTATGAGATACAAGAAATTGTGAAAACTGAATGGCTTTAGAGACCTTTGGCATACAATTTTCACTTGGTGGAAAAGTGGACGTACTGACGTAGATTACAGTATAACAATCTATGAATCTCTCTGAACAGGTCACTATGTGTACACAGAGTCTTCATCTCCCAGAAAACCAGGTGAAATATCACGAATGGTGAGTGCAGTAATTCCACCACCTGGAAGTTCAACATGCTTCACATTCGAGTACAGCATGAATGGAGCACAAGTTGGGACACTGAACATCTACTGGCGCTACGGCTCAACAACGGCTCTTATGTGGTCACTTTCTGGTAACCAGGGTGGAAGCTGGATGTTGGGCAGGTTCAGTCCACCATCAGCATCAAGAAATCAGTACTCTCAGGTAAAAAAGATAAGATTGTTTAGGGCAAGATAAGATAAGATAAGCTTTATTTGTCTTCCAAAGAAAGGCACTCCCATGGTTTCGTGGTCCCGTTCTATTTCTACTACGGAAATCATGAAAATGGCACATATCGATTACTGCATTCCAGTTAAATGATGTAGATTAATTACTGTCAATATGATCATGACTGTGTTGGTGTTGACGGAGTATTTCAAATGACAAATAAACTTTTTTGGTTGATTATTTATTGGTGTTGTGCTGTTTGCTTTAGGGTTAGGTTTAGGTTAAGTTAAAGGTAGGGCTAGGGTAGGGTTAGGGGCGGGGATACATTCTAATAGACTTGAGTTAGTAAGCATAGTCATGCAGTAATCGATATGTGTCATTCTCATGACTTCTGTAGTTGAAGCAGACTGGGACCATGAAACCATGGGAGTGCCCAAGGGAAAGACACAGAGTCAGTGTTAATTCAGTTAGGTTTTGATATACAGGTCCCCTTAAATAGGGTGTCAATATACTGATGATTTTCTTCAAGAATTCAATTTTGCTTACTTTTTTTGCAAATCATTTTCACTTTCCTTCCAGTGATAACGGAAATATTGTAATCCACAGATCATCATAGAATCAGTCATGGGAAATGGATACCAAGGTGATATTGCCCTGGATGACCTTGCTCTGAGCTCATCATACTGTACTAGTAAGTTTCACTCACCTGGGAAATGTAGCAGAAATATAAATTTACTTAGGGTTGTATGGAAAATTTCATTTGTGCTGCAATAATAACTGATCCAAATGTGGAACACACAATGATCTTTTATTCTCAAATGATTAAGAGTGAACAAGTAACGTGTGCAGGTGATAGGCAATATGTATATTAGACACACATAAAATTTTTTAATGACTCCCATTGGGAAAAAGAAAAATATTGGACAAATAAAAAATTCTTTAGCACTGAATCGGTCTTCAGTCAATTTTTGAAAATGCAGTAAGCTGTTATTATTGCAGTTTACCTTGAAACTGAAACATAAATCTTGATTTACTGCTGCAAGCTGAATTAATGCATATTATTTTAAAAGCTGAGAGATAAATGTAATATATTCATTTCTCTCTGTAGCATCACCTCAAAAAGCTCAGCCAGCTGGTCAAAGCACCACAGCTAGGACAACAAGTGCACCGGCAACTGGTTCTCCCAGAAATCCACGTAAGCCATCACTAAGCATAAATGACATTTTTAAAAATTGTTTTCTTTATTAAATATGTTCGTATGCGGTGATAATGTCACTAAGAAAAAAAAAAAAACATAATGAACAAAAAAGTATTGCTTTTCAATTATGGAATCTATAACCCAATACTCTGTCTTTGCTCTTTGTAAATGCTGAATAACAAATCATGGATTCATAAATGAATGATCCATCACAGAACCATGGAAGAGAATAAAAATGATTTCTGTATAGAAGTATTCACTCTCAAGTCATGTGAAAAATCTGCTGTTGACCAGATGTAGTCACATGAATGGACTGCAGTAATGTTGCCCAGTTTTACTTTGTATCACTTCTTCAGATTTTATACCAACTGGAATGAAGCCATGGTAAAAGTTATATATTGTTTTTTTTCTGAATATGTCTTATGCTCTTTTCCAGGATCTGTGACCTGTGACTTTGAGGGAGGTCTCTGTTCATGGACACAGGCAACTGATGATGATGCAAACTGGACAAGACGTAGTGGATCTACTCCGTCAACTAATACAGGTCCCACTGGAGATCATACCACAGGACGTGAGTACTGACAAATTGGCACAATCGTCTGAAATACAGCAGGCATAACAAGATTCTATGTGATATCCCAGGTCAGGTTGAAATTTGGAGCCAAAAGAAAAAGACAAAATTTGGAGATAAATTTAATTACATTGGATAAATCTATGTTTGCTAAACATTTATTACTGAAAAAAGTCTGTTACAACAAATTGAGAAGCAAAAACAATTAAATTTCAACTTGTTATGATATCAATGAGTATTGTAAACTGGAGATATAAGAGAATAATATTGAAGCATCTTATAAAGAAGGTATAGCATTATTTTAAAAAAATGTAAACCTCATATGGTAATACAATCTGGCCTCATAGTGTTATTGACAAGCTAGCCGTTCACAAGTGGCTGAAAGGCAAAACAGATTATAGTGCTATGGGCCAACATACAAAATGTTGATTCTGAGTTTTAAATTGTGGATTGTCTTCCATTCTTGCCAACCTTTTGTGTTTAGTTCTACTGATGGTTTGGCACTAGAGAACATACATGAAATGCAGAGCATTTTAATTCAGATCTTTATTATTTTTGTATTTTTATTTCCTGTGTAACTTGTTATGTTTCTATATGTTTTCAGAGGGCTATTACATTTACTACGAAACCTCACAAGGGCCTGCAAATAGCAAAGCAAGACTTCAGAGTTCAACAATCACTCCGCGTGTGCCTCTTCAAGTGAGTAACGTTTGTTTTGAATGGCTCCTTTAAAACATTCATGCCTTTTACATTGCAACATAGGGTGGTTCACATATGGCATGTTTATTCCCACAAGTTCTGTATTCCAGTTCTGTGACATGCAATTTTAGTCTTCATAATGTGTCAGTCCTCAAAAAAAAAGAACTTTGCATAGCTCCATATAAAAAATGATCAGACATATTGATAGCAGAATGATTCTCCATATTAAAGCCAGTGCAGATAATTATTTTGAAGGTGACCTCCAAATTCAGGAAGGAAAATGCAGACTGAAAAAAAGAGTAAAGAATGACAAGATTTACATGAGTGCCAAAGTTAGGTACTTTCATAAATTTGCAACAAAAGCAAATCAGTTATGTTTGGGTGAACAGCTATCCTATTATTTACAGGAAATTTATAGAAAATCATGATAGAAATTTGACAGTAGTCTTAATCATTTTTCTTTTCGATTTTGAATGATGATGCTGGTCATAATCACCATTACACAAGTACCCTAATTTATCAATACATGTATTTTGTATTGTTAATTTAATGCTTCAGTTTTATCTGCTGTGTGAATGTTTTTCATATTGTAAGCCACCTTAGCGCAAAATGATTTTTGTACATTTTCTCAAAATAGGTAACCAAATAGGCCTGTTGTGAAATGACCATGATGAATGTGAAAATTTTGTCAAAGAAGTACTTAACATTGCTACTCTGGTTGATAATTTCATTTTTGTTTTTTTTTAGTGCCTGTCATTCTGGTATCACATGAGAGGTGCCACTGTCAACACTTTGAATGTATACTTAAAAACTGGAGCCACTTTGGGCAGACGTCTCTGGACCAAGAGCAGAGATCAGGGAAACCAGTGGCACCAGGGCCTGGTACAAGTGAATGACAATGTTCCCTACTCTGTAAGTATACTGCACCATAATCTGCTGACTGTAATTGCTAACCAGCACCATTTTCAATGTGTTGCTCTTATCAGATACATTTGAAATTGTGCTTCATAAGTTGTGGTCACTAGACCAAGAGTAGAGATCATGGAAATCAAGTGAATGACACCAATATTTCCTACACTGCAAGTACATTTCACTATTGTGAAAGTATTGCCTTCATCAGATATATTTGAAACTGTACTTTATAAATTATGAGGTGCAGACCAAGAGCATAGATCACAGAAACCCAAGTGACTAACAACATTCCCTGCTCTATAGGTACATTTCACTATAATGTGCTCACTGTGGTTGCTAACTTATACCAGTGTGAATGTGTTGCCCTCATTAGGAACATTTGATATGTGATTTATAAATTATGGACAATGATATTTACAGTAGTTTGAAAGTACAAGCTATTTTGAACACCAAGATAATCCTATTTTCTTTGGATGAAAGACTTAAGAAAAACAAAAACAACTATTTTGAATAGTGACCTTGAAACTTGATCCTGTACAGTGCATTCACTGAAGTTGTCAATGAAACAGAGTTGTATTTATATTTGACAGCTTGTGCTGGAAGCAGTGAGAGGTAATTCATTCACTGGAGATATTGCAATAGATGACATCAGGCTGTATGATGGAGTATGCGATAGTAAGTATTTTATTGGAAGATTGACAATTTTGTCCTTATTGCAGAAATGAAATCATCTTTAATATAGATTTTTAGAAAAATTATTCATGTTTTATATCTGTGAGTGATCACTGGGTAATGAGTTCATACTGCATGGAGTATTACAAAAAGCAACAAAAAAAAACAAAAACATACTTTAATCTTGCCCTCTGGGAACATTCTGTCTAAAGAGAAATGCATATATTCACTAGGTTAGCAGTAAATTTTATTCTAAATGTAAAACTCCAGGATGGTTATCTATTTTACTTCTCAGTCATTCTCTATGAAAGGAGAGTTGAATCCTGGAGAAATATTTGATAGGAAAAGTTATTTACAATATTATTATCTGAAATACATGCAGGTTATTGGCTAAAGAAATAAATGAAATAAATTAATCAAAGATTTTTGTTAGTTGGTTTTGGCCAGCCAGCATCCATTTGTCAAAATCCCTCAAATCTTGAACTTTAATTATTAGAAATGCTATCCTCTAATATATATATACAAGTTCCCAAATGATTTCAGAATAGACATAAAGTTAGACACAGTGAATGAGTGACTGAAAAAAAGTAAAATGAAAGAGACAAACAGGAAATGTTTGAAATGAAAGTGAAGTCAGCATCCTCTTAATTAGTTAGAGTAGACTGCTAATATTTTTGTTTTGAAGGAGTTTTACTTCACCTTTTTAAGGGAATGATCTGCTAATTTTGCAGTCATTGTATGGGTGAAATTAATAACGAGAAATGACATCTTTGCTTTCTTTACTAAACTAGTAATGTTTTTGTCTAGATGTTACAACTGGGAGAACCCTCCGCCTCTGTGATTTTGAAGATGGTGCTATGTGCAACTATATTCAGGACGCAATAGATGACTTCGACTGGACATTAACCAGCCAATCTACATCCAGCGTCAACACTGGACCATCTAATGATCATACCTTTGGGACTTCACAAGGTATCAAATCTATGTTCCCTTTTTTCACATTTCAAGATGCCCTCAAGGTGATGGCTATCCAAGTAAAACATAATACAGCATCCTGTCTAATAAAATAAGCCTAGATAATGAATAAATTTACTTTTGTATTTTTCCAAACATGTTTTTACTTACAACTCATCATATAAAATCCAGTCTGAGTAGTCCGCTTTATATGCTATAAAACTGAGACTATTAATTTACCAGTTCACATTAAAATTTCAGAATAAATCACCAGTGTCATCTGAGAACAGGAACGAAGCTATTTTCTTTCTCCTGGGTATTCATTTGTGAAAAAGTTAGACCTGCCTAGCTGAGATGAATTTCAGTTTTACAGGAGCGAAAAAAAAAATATATGTCTTTGGACCTGAACGTACCCTTAAATATAACCTTGTGCTATAGCTTGCATTGAAATAGTTGTTTATTTCTTTCCCTGAAATATCAATGGTGTTTTGTCTCAGGGCACTACGTTTTTACTGAGGCTTCTGGAAAGACTATGGGTGCTGTAGCCAGGCTGCTCACTCCTGTCTATAGTGATGCTGGCAAAGGAGACTTGTGCATGCACTTCTACTATAATATGTATGGAGATGGAGTGGGAACCCTCAATATCTATGTCAAGGTAAAAGGACACAAATAGAAATCTGACATATTTCAATTCTTCCTCTTCTTGCACTTTGCCTCAACTCAATCTGGAGTCTTTGGGGCACCTCCAGATGAGTTGTGCACCAGCTTTTTCCATCCATCATAGCTATGGGTGAGGGCCTGGGTCTCTGTAGATGTTTCCTTTGTCCATTTCTCACTGTTGTCAGTTCATCTTTATTTTTGTGTCTTGTTCTTAATCACAGATAAGAAAGACAGTAAACTTCCTCCTCCCCTCCCCACTCCTCCCACTGCAAAGATATCAGTGTCCTCAGAATGAAATAATAGGTGCAACATCTTCTGAACATAACGTTTTTGAAATCCATAGACCTAATACCCTTCTCAAAGACATTTAATGATAAGAAATTCACAGCAAAGAATTTTATTAAGATACTGAATTCTCATTTTATATGGAAATTATCTTTTTCTGCAGAGTATGAAATGTCTCTCATTATGTTTCAATGAGACTTGAAAAATAAGTGCAATTCTTATATATATCATCCAAAGCCAACAACACAAAGATTAAGTACTCCAGTGTGGGTGATGACAGGCAATCAAGGACAGCGATGGATTGTGGGGGAAGTTCCTCTTCGAATTGGCAACATTCAGTCATCCTATCAGGTAACACAAATTGAACCTTCAGCTATTTAAAAGTGAATGTTGTCTTCCATGCTTGCATAGTGTTGGTTATGGCTAGCATCATCACTCAGAACTTCAAAAACAAAAATGATATTTGTAATTAGGGAATGACTGTGACTCTACATGATCTCTTAGGAGACACTACATGATGAAATCAGGTCCTCGTCACTCTGAAGCAACTGGAGAAATCATGACTTTTTCAACAGTGAGTGAATTTTTAACACAAAGCCTTTCTCTATCCATTTAAAAATGTATTTCAGTGTTAAATTTGTTGAAATCTATAGAGTAAAAGTCTAGAAATTGTAATTTAGTAACATACTTAAATGAAGATTAGAAGGATTAACAAAGTGATCAATGATTTTCTCACCAAATTCAATTGCAACAGATGCCACGTATCGTTTTTAATTGCCAATATCTCGACCTCTACTCAAGGTAGAACAAAGATTTTTCACCAACAGAAAAGGAAAAGAATATGCTTTTATGTGATATTAACACCTCTGTATGCTCAAAATGGACCAGCGCCTGATTTCATTGTATCACATCTTTTATGACTCTTACTTTGTCACTTATATGTAACAAATTAAGTTAACAAGATTTTGGTCCAAGGAGTAAGTAATTCAGTCCTGTAGAGCACACATTTTTTACTATCTCAGTATAAATCTATAAACAAAGGCAAAGTTTGAAAAAGAAAAATATTCTGACAAGGATACTTTTAATACAAGTGCAACTGATATAGACATTAATTTTAAGAACATGACAATTTCATATGTTACTATCTCGATTGTTTTGTTAGGTACCTGTCAAAATCTTTGTATTTATCTGAATATTACAGGTCGTCTTTGAGGGTGTGAGAGGCAGTAATTTTAGAGCAGATATTGCCATTGATGATATCTCTTTCACACTTGGGCGTTGTCCTACAGCAGGTATTTGCTGAAGCAGCTTCTGCACTGAAAAGAGATAATTTGATTCTTAATGGTTCTTGGATCAGCCAACCATAAAGTTCATAGATTGACTCTAGTTAAGTGTCAGTCTATAAAGCAATTTATAATCATTTGTCATTTGCGCAATTTTCTCCTGATCTCTGTGGAATTAATTTAGTTCAATTTCATATGAGATACATAATCTAGGTTTTAGTTATATTGATATTTATTCAAAGTTTGTCAATTTATCAGTAAAATACAAACACATGAATAACCTTTTGTCTCACTGCACTGGTGAAATCACATCTATGTTTGTTTCAGTTTATCATTATTTGCAGTTTAAAAACATAACCATTCTTATTTTGTGTATACTGCAAATTAAACTACAAATAATGCACAGATTTTCATCTGTGCTGTGTTTAAATCTCTTGAATGTATTAGGCATGTTTACATCTAAGCTCGAGACTTTCTTGTTTTGAATAATGTTCTGCAATAAAGAGAGAGTATTATATAAGCACTCACTTAAATAGGCACACCATATTCTTCATTTTTGTTAACTCCTCATTGACTTATATTTATACATATTCTCTAAGGCAACTGTGATTTTGAAAATGGTCTGTGCACATGGAGCAATGACCCTAAAAGCACCATCCAGTGGGCTTCCTTCATGGCTGACACCAATGCGGGAACACCAAGTGGTGACCATACTCTTGGAAGCCCACGAGGTTAGTCTGTCATTTGTGATGCACAGCTCAAGAATAATTTTAGACAGGCTTGAACAATGCACTGGAAAAATAGAGCTCTAGATCTAAAGTTAAAAATCTTTTTGGGAGAATCAGTTGTAACTTTAGTTTGCATAATGAATTAGTCCTTTTTATTACTTCAGATTATTACAGTTGATGAAGAATGAGTGTTTCTGTGGTGTACTTACTGTTGTACCCCTTGATCTGCAAAATTGTTCTCTTATATAAGTGTGTAAGTGATATTAGATATGTTTAAGTAGATAAGCAGAATTGATTGTAATGTGTGGATCACTGAAGATGAACAAGACACTACTGGTAAACTGACTATTGTTCTGAAAGTGACTTTTATTATTCTGAATATTCTGTTACAGGAACATTTGAATTCCTGGCAAGCAAAGCATCTCATACTGCTTCGGATCAAGTAGGTTTGATCAGTGAAACATTTCCTCCAATGACAACAAGAGGTCGTTGCATGACCTTCTTTTACTTCATGTCAGGCCAGTTGCAGTCTACCCTCAACATTGCCATGACTGTTCCAGGCAAGTACAATTCCTGGTTGCTTTTCTATTTCTTATTTATTAACTGTGAACATAGAGCTTGATGCGGAGCTGAAAAATATTTGACATGAAAAGTCATATCACTGTATTGTCGTTGAAAATGTACTTGTTGTTTTGGTAACGAAAAAAATAGTGCCATATGGCCTGACTTTGGAGCCTCTCAAGCATTTTCTTATATTTTTATGCTGTTGATGCTGTACATACAAATTGCTGTATGTTCTCACTTCTTTAACTTAACACTCTAAATATAATTTGAGGGTCTTTATTTTGAAATGTTAAGAGGAAATTATCCCAAACATTTTACCTAGACTGCTCGTCAAAAATTATCTCTTTTATCTGGTGAATTTGTTTTGACTCAAGCATGCTGATGCAATTGTTTTCATCAAATGATAGAAAAATGTGCACTTGATTTAAACAATTTTCATCACCTCCATGATTTGAAGCTTGGTGACATGTATAAAACCATAAATAATAAATGTAATAATAACAACATAGCAGAAAGAGTAGAAACTTCAGATATGATAAAATTAAAATTTGCAGCAAACTTCCTTTCAGCTTGATATTCTTGACAAAAAATATTTACAGAAAGAGATAAAACACATCTAGACAGGATTTGCACAACATTTTTCAATAAATCATCAGTCTTGTGTTAAAATTTTAAAGATATTTCTTAATTTGTTTGTTGTTTGTTCTCTGTAGAAACCTCCCAGGTCAACTATTTATGGCAAATGACAAACAGCAATCCCACATCTTCACCCACCTGGATGCAAGCAAGGGTGCCAATTCCACAATCCTCCAAAGACTACTATATCACCATATTAGGAGTTTATGGCCCAGATGTTTCAAATCCAACTGGTGGCATTGGTGTTGATGATGTCAAATTTTCTGAATCAACTTGCTCCTGTAAGAGAAAATATTTAGCAGCACCTTCATGTTTTTGTATGTGACAAATGTTCTAAAAATAATTGTGAAAATATGTCTGCCATATATAATATATATGTATCAAGTAGTGACATCATTGATAGAACTGGGCCAAAAAAAAATGGATGTCATAGATTATAAATTTTATACAGTTATTGTATACTTAATTTACACAATTGCAATCCTTCGAAATTATTTATTTCATAATGAACTGAGTCAAATTAATGAGGGTTTTCATTCTTGGAGAGACGATATATTTGTATTGCTTAGCTTATCATTGATCATTTTTTATGCATTGGCATAATCTGAGCAAAATAGTTCTATATTTGCATTATATTTTGTCTGTGTTTCCCTAGTGCTTCCTGCTACAGCTGTGCCCAGTGCGAACCTCCCAACTTCTCCTCCTCCTGTCACTCAGCCTGTCTCAGGCACATTTGACTGCACCTTTGAAGGAGGACTCTGTGCTTGGCATCAGGACAACACAGACAATTTTGACTGGACAATAGGATCAGGAACAACAACCAGTGTGGGCACTGGCCCAACTGGAGACCATACCAAATCTGATGGGTGTAGGTATTTAACCTTCCATAGAATATACAGCGTTTATACTGGTACATGGGAGGCATATTTATGTGCTCTTAACATCTAGAGACTGAAAATTCTGTCAAGTTTAGTATTTGTGAGATAAATAAATACTGGATAATGTGTTTCTCTATTTTCTGTCTTTCATTAGTATTCAGAATGCAAGTATGTTATGGTAGTATCTTCCTGTTAAACAGAAGTTTTAAGAATCAGCATTTTTGTGAAGCAAATCGAACTTTTAGAAGTAGTCCATAATGATACTAACCTATATAATGTCGGTCATTGATATGTGATACACTTTTTAAGAGAAAGGACGTCTAGAGAAAACTAAAGGCTCAATGTTTTTAATTTCATTTCAGAATAGAAATGATAATTTCTTACAGAGGCTGTAACTTTCATGCTGGAACAAAATGCCTTTGAAATACGCTGCTGTATGCATCATTTTTTCAGTGTAATTTGTAAATTTAGGCTTCATGCCATAAGATTGTATAAAGCTGGTTTTGATTTTCCTTAATTTTTTTTTTTTTTTTTTTTTCAGCTGGTAGTTACATCTACATAGAGACATCTGCACCTCAGCATAATGGTGACAAAGCAAGAATCATCAGCCCTGATGTAAATGCTGGAACCTACTGTATTCAGTGAGTTTTTATTTTCCTCACTTGGGTACAAATGTAACATTATTGGATTTTTTATCAGATCTTTTATTCAGTCATCATCTTTTAGGAGATGAACAACCAAGGACTGGCTCATTCTTAAACCATAGTTGTAACATTGAAGTCAAGAGTGACCTTATTAACGATTTTTCTGTTTTTTTTTCAATCTGTAGGTTTTATTACAACATGCATGGTCGTCATGTTGAATCCCTGAATCTGTATACCAAGACCGGTGTCAACTTACCCAGTCCCTTGTGGTCCAAGAAGGGTGAACAAGGAAATAGCTGGCAACAGGCTAATGTGGATATCACAAGTCCCAGATTGTTCAATGTGAATATCAAAACTAATTTTCAGTGTTAGCATATTTTATGTATCATTTTATTTGGAAGATTATAGTGGAGTTTTTTCTTTTTGATTACTACATCTTGAAAATGCTCTTCAAAAAGCTTTATTATATTTGTGAAACTCTAAAACTTGTTGATTCATGTCGATAACTTTATAATTGTCCATGTATCCAGTTTTATACAATTAGTGATTTTTCTCATTGTTCTCCATGTTTCTTCTGTGCCGGAAAGTTAACTTTTAGTAAATGCTGCAAATTTTCTCTTCAGATCGTGTTTGAAGGTGTGAGAGGTTCTGGCTTTGAAGGAGACATTGCACTTGATGATATAAAGATGACTCAAGGCACCTGTGGTGAGTAGCATAGAATGTTTTACCTCAGGCTCAAACTATTTCACTAGTTGTTACAATAATTGTTTTTGGTTGTACTATGCTTTTGTTAAAGAAAAAAGAATTATTGCCCAAACTGATAGTGTGTTTATGTGCCTACTAATTGGTTTGTTGATTAGTTGTGAGACTATAATTTTGGACTCTGTTTGGCATGTTGTGTAAAAGACAGACATGTTAGAATGAGAACCATAATTAAATACCTCAGTGCATGTTTCTTATTTTGTCAGTAGCATATAGTTAATTAAAATTACTGATTGGAATTCTTTTTAGAGATTTTGTGGAGATATTTGTAGTCTGCAACTGTTTGTTTAATATTTGTGGTTTTATTATTCTTTGCCATGGTGCAAAATAAGTCACTATAAAAGAATAAAAAAAATTCTGAGAACTGCAGTATATGAAATCTGCTTTCTGCTATCATGAATTAATGCATCAATGAATGATATAATGTTGATCAATAATAGTATTCATATCCTTTTCTTTTTTTTTTTTTCATATTTTAAGCATCCTCATCAATCTGTTCATTTGAGACTGGGTATTGTAACTATACCCAAGACACGACAGATGATTTTGATTGGACAAGAAATTCTGGGTCAACCTCATCTTCCAACACTGGCCCATCAGCAGATCATACTAATGGCAGTCCTGCAGGTGGGAATATACATTTTTGCTCTGTACAGTCCAAAATTTTAGTTACTAAATTGGTGAACAAAGCGAAGTCATGAAATATCGTTACAGCATTTATGCACATAGACATACAAAGTTTTGAGCTGAACCCCATATCAGCATGAATACAACATTCTCATGCTACATGGTAGTGCTAGATATGTGGCCTCAAATCTTGTACAGACATTGTCACTTGCTGCTTGAATTTGGTATTAAAAAAATAAAGCGATATCAGTCAGCTAGAGTGATTTTAGAAAAAAACAATAAAGTGTCTTCTTCTCCTTGAGACATTTGCGGAAATGTTTTTAAACTACCACCCATAGCAGGTTGTCATCATGAAAAGAGAAAATATCTCTAATGTTTGTGGTGGAAAGAGTTGAATGATCCTAGATAATGGTCTTGTCCATAGACTTTAAGGCTTTAATTGGCTCTCCTAATTATTTCTCAGATTTGTACTTTGGGATATGATTTGTTTTAAGAATTTCATTTGGATTTGATTTGAAATGAATTTCTTGTCAGATTTCTATTTAGGAATTTGACTGGTTTTAAGAATTCCTTATCTGTCTTTAAATTTGATTTGGCTGAATTAATTTATCAGATCTCTTTTAGGAATTTGTTTAGTTTTAAGAAATTATCTCTTTATCTTTAGATTTGATTTGGCTCAATTAATTTCTTATCAGGTCACTACGTGTATGTGGAAGCCTCAGCTCCTCGTAAAAGTGGTGACATAGCCAGACTGGAGAGTACTCAAGTCCCTGCCAGTCCACAGACATCAAGCTGTGTGAACTTCTGGTACAACATGTATGGCAGCAGCACTGGAAAGCTGAACATTTACATCAAGCGAAATGGTGTTAGAGGCACAGCTGTATGGACAAGACAAAGTATGTGTGACTTTTGTTCATGAATTTAAATGGAACAAAAGGGTACAAAAAAAAAAGAAAGATAAATAGATATTTAATGAAGTGAAATGGGATGCAGTAAGAAAAATGTGGGAACAGAATACTGCCCAGTAAAAATGTGAGTATAATAAATAGAGAGAAAATGAGACAATTCACTGGTTGCAGTAAATGAAGACTGATACTTGTGTAAGATAATGAAATATCAAAAATGAACAAAATATAGCAGTGGTGCTTCAGAAAGAAAGGACAAAACCAAAATTGATATTTACAATGTTGATTGATGAAGTTGCTTCAACAGAAAATTTATATTCACAGAAAAATGCTTCAAAAAAGATTATGTGTTGGTGGAATGAGCAAATGATAGATTGATAACAGACCTTGTTTGCAACACATTACCAAGTTGAATTGGTGAATGAAATTTTGGTTTTGTTTCAGATGATCAAGGCCAAGGCTGGAGAGAAGCAACTGTCAGTGTACCACCATCTAATACTCCATTTTCAGTTGTCTTTGAGGCCGTGATAGGCAGTAGTTATACTGGTGACATTGCTCTTGATGACATCAGTATAACCAATGCAGATTGTTCACATCCTGGTATGGAAATAGTATTGTGTTGAGAGATTGTTGTGCAAGTGGGTCAAATGAGTCTGGTATCAAAGTTTTCAAGTACAGACTTATAGTGTCAACAGGGAAAAGAGAAATTCATAGTTATTACTTAATTTTGGTGGGGGAAAACAACTGAATTTGACTTTTCTTTGGCAAGATATTTATGCTCAAAGTTCTGTGAGCCTTTCTTTTTTAAGTAAAATCTAGTTTTCTCAACGAGGGCCCATTTCACCCAGTCAAGTGACAATTTGTGCAACGTTTTTTTGTGATAAAGCCATGAAAGCAATTGAAATTTGTTGGATGATAAGATGATTGATCTTCATCAGTGTGAGCTAAAGGATGAATTTCATTGTCTGTCTCAGTTACTTCTGTTTTTCTTTCTTTTCAATGATTTCACTTTTTCATTCACCGATTTTATGTTTTTCACAAGATGTAGCAATAATATACTTGTATTATGCAGCAAGACAGAAGGCAATGCTTACTTGCAGACTGTTATCTTTGGTTATTGTTTCCTTCATGACCACCTGTAAAGAGAAAGACAATATACACAGGATAGTTACGAATGGTAAAGTTCATCAGTGAATACAAATGAAATTTGAGATTAAAACATTCCTCTGGACTTGTAAAAATCACTGTAATTTCTCCTCAGGAAATTGTAACTTTGACACTGGTTTGTGTACCTGGACAAATGAGCAAAATCGTGATGACTTTGATTGGCAAACAACTAGTCTGACTACACAATCTACCAACACTGGCCCGGTGGCTGATCATACATGGGGAAATGCAACAGGTAAATAATTATATTTCATTTCACTTTATTTGGCAGATGTTGGCACCAATGTTTTAACATCTTAGTTTTGCAACTCTGTACTTAAGGTGTGCATATCTGAAGTGTTTTTGTTTTTCTCTACCACTCATTTTTTTTTTCCTTCCCTTGTTTTCTTTCTGCCTTTTTTGTTTTGTTTTGTTTTAAATAATGTGTTGATAAATCAGTCTTGAGGTGCCCAGAGCCAGTCATATTTCAGATTTGAAATGCATATGCAGGTATGGAGAGCAATACTTTTTTTTTTTTTCTTTTCTTTGTAATGCATCACTTTTATCTTGATCATAACCTTTAGAAGGCTTTTGAATTCGATTATTTATTCATGAATAGTTCTGAAACATCTTTCACTTTAACAAATAGATAAATAATGTGTTTTTTCTGGTTGTATCTCTCTATGTCCTAAAGACTGACATTCTGATTTTCTTGCAGGCAAATATGTCTATGTGGATGCCTCTTCACCCCGTGTCAGTGGAGACAAGGCTTGGTTCATCAGTCAGGATCTTGGTCCCACCTTAGCTCCTTGCCTTCATTTCTTTGTCAACATGAATGGAGCCACTGTTGGCACTCTGAATGTCTGGGTTCTGCAAAGCAGTGATCACAGTTTCCGACCAATCTGGTCTCTCTCTGGCAACAAAGGACAAAACTGGTTTGCAGCACAAGCTTTGATTCCTAAGCAAACCGGCAGCTATCAGGTTGGTTTGAAAGATTTTTTTTGGATGAATTATTCTTAGTAAATTTCTTTGACATTGTTCATTTTGCTTGTTTGCTTCATTGTAATAATTGAACTCCTGTAAAACTCATGCTAACACAAAAGCACTAACGTGGTGATTAGTTTTGAATTCACAGCCTAAATCAATGAATATTTTTCTTCTCAGATTATCTTTGAAGCTGTTAGAGGATCCTCATGGGATGGAGACATTGCCATTGATGACATTTCATTTGACTCTACCACAAACTGTGCATGTAAGTTGTATTTCTGAATTGAAATTTTTGTCATAGTAAGCATGTTACAATGTTTCAAGAATTTTTTGCAGTTTTATTCTTCAGATAATAGCAATATAACCTGATATCTGTTCATATAATGAAATTAGATAAACTCTTTAGATACTACAAACAAAACATTAGAGAAGAAGAAGAAAGGTATTGCCATTTCAGCCAAGCAGAGATGAAACTTTTAACACAAAAAGACAACAAATTTCTCACAGTATCGGAGACAAATGTTCAGTCATTGATTTCTCATGTGTTGTCATGTCAGCAGAAAATAAAAGCTCTTAAGCGGCCCACACATATGAGTGTGGCCCCAAGCCTGGCCGTAAACCAGACCTCGGGCCTTACCTCGAGCTTGGCCTGAGGGTATTTTTTTAACACATGCACCAACCACACCTTAGGATATTTTGCGCGCCAAATGTTGGCCTGCCTGTTTGGTAAATCACAAAGTCGTCTCTCTATATAGATGGCTTTTTCATGAACGCAATGGCGACAGACAAACAAAATGCTATCTATGGACTAATTGTCTATTCTCTGCTAATGAAAAGGGAAAAAAATGTGGGGTTAAAAACAGGACTTTCTGGTTTCTTGGATGAGATCCTTTCTCTCAGATCAGCCTTCTCAATGAATTGTGGTTGTATCCAAGTAATTTTCACATCTACCTACGTATGGATGAAGAAACCTACATGGGACTGTTGAACCTTTTAACCCTTTGATTAAAGAGCCGGACACTGTGACGAGAACTTCTGTTTCCCCCTATGAGTGGTTTACAGCCACTTTGAGGTTCCTTGCCACAGGGCAATCATATGAAAACTTGAGGTTTTCAACATGCTTGTCACCTCAAGCTTTGGCTGAATCATTCTTGAGACATTTAGAACACACAAAGGACAATTTACAACAGTCTTTCTGTATATCTATTTATCATCTCCTAGATAGGAATTTTGGAAACATATGGCATTCTATTAGGTCAAACAGGAAGGTATGTACATGTACGGCTCTAGGGTTTGAACCAAAGACTCTTTGTATCAGTGTCGACACAAGATCCGATCACTGAACATGCAGAATATTTATGTTGTGAACTCGATAGCACAGCAGATCGTCTCGGTTTCAGACCTTGTATATTTAGGCTAGACACAGTGACATGTTGGATATAAGCTAAGTTTAATGGTTTGGGAAGATAATGATATACCGATTTTTGTTTATTATATTATGAGTTCTACTGACATAAAACATAGTACCTTTCAATAGTAGAGCGCAATACTGATTTAACTGTGCATTCCAAACCATACTTTAGGTAAATTTAGTAACTAAACAATACTTCTTGTCTTTGCTGACCCTGAGCTTCAACTCAGTTATCATTCTGTTACCTATGTCTTACAATCCAGCTTTGGGGTAAAAACTCTTTATAAACTGCTCTTCACATACACATTATAAACATAACACACAAACGAGTAGCAAAAATAACACAATTTATTTCAATTTAAATACGATAATAAAATTTATAAAGAGATTATTTATAAACAACTACACAGCAGGAATAACAACAAAAAAGTGTTAACACCTATCATTACTTTTTACTTGTATTCTTTGACAATGTTCATTGTTGTTAACAATGAAACAAAAATGCAGATGCAGAAATACATATATCATGCATCTTCTTGTACTCATTATCTGGAAGGAATTACTTCACAAAACTGGTTAACCCGTTGTAAGATTTCTCCGTCTTTATCTTGTTTTACTCTCCAAAGGCATCTGGTGCATCTTTATAGTTCAATAAATTGCAATGCCTTTTTCTTTGACCACCAGGTCGTATTTTTCACAACAATGCTGATACACAGACAAATTTCATAAATAGCATGAAACCAGCCGACTCTGCACTAGAAATAAGCTACAACAAAACAACACACTAAATAGGCGCGAGGCAAGTGAGCATTTTGTGTCTGTCACTTCCCTGTTCTGCTACGTGGATGATGGGACAATAACATTTTTTTTGATTTACAGAATTATAATAGAATATCGCACCAGCATCGTGTTTTGTATCAAATTCATGGTAAATTTGACACTGACTGTGAATTTGAAGTCAAAAAAAGCAAAAATGTTTAAAAAAGTTACCATTTTTTACCCCACCACTCCCCTCTCCGCCAGGCTCAATGGCAAAATATTTGGCAGAGCTTGAATTTCTGGCCTCGAGCCGTGCCTCAGGCCCGGCTTCATGAAATCAGCCACACACATTGCGGTTTTCATACGACTTGGAGCTTGGAGGCCGGGCTCAAGGCCAGGCTCGTATGTGGGTGGGCCGCTTTAAGCAATTTTGTATTCATATTTTTAGATACTTTGTCTCATAGCCTGTCTTATGGCATAAAAGTGTAATATACTAGATCTATGTATTAAAACCTTTTTTTAGCCAGGAGTTTTGCATTCAGCATGAATTACATAAAGAGTTTGATGTAACACTTTTCTCCTGTCATACATTATTCAACAAATTTGTTTTTTTTTTTCAGTGACCCCAAATAATGCACAACCAACCATGAATCCCATAACTGTGGCACCAACGGGCACAACTTCCATTACACGATCAACAGCAATGAACAGTGCTAATTCAGGTAGAAATCGTCATGTTTATAATCTGTTTGATATGACCGCTATCATGGCTAGGCAAATCAAACTATTTGTCATCAATGTTTTAGGACAATGGCCTAAGTCAGACATACCAAAATACGAATATTCCATGGCATCCCTTGTTCTAGAGCTATCAGATAATGTCATTAAAAAGGAAACGTAGAAGAATTCTGTGTCAATTCAATGGAATCATAATGGCATAATTCATCAAATGACTTGTGCTATAAACGTTTTTTTTCTCAGTGTCTCAGAAATACTGAATTCAACCTATACCATCATTGTAGAGCAGCAGTATGATTTTGAGAGGGTATTTCTTGTAGCTTCATGCAAGGATAACTATTTTTAATCAGGTATACTCACAATATTTTAACCATATTTTATTTTCAGGCATTTCCTGCCAGTTTACGACTGGTATCTGTGGTTGGCAGCAACAGGCTTCTCCAGGGGATAACTTTGACTGGCTGAGACAAAAGGGACAGACATCCTCTGTAGGCACAGGCCCTCCAAATGATCACACTGGAGGTGAGTTATAGATTTTAAACCAATTTACAGGTTTACAGAGGACAAATGTTCTGTGACTGGATGTAACAATTCTGATATCAACCTTTCCATGTGTAGATTTTTTTGGTGTGAGTGAAACAAGAAATGAGTGTACCTTGATGAAAAAATGATAAATCGTGGCTCCTCTGTACTAAGATAATTCACTTTCAATGTTGAATTTCGTGATTCCATGGTCAGATAACTCTGATTTTCTTAACAAAATCATCCTTGACATTTGACTTGTTCCACCCGATTGTACGACAGATTGGTAGACCGTTGATTTCGACGATGTTACTGTGCAGATGACCTTCTCTCATGGGCACGAGTGTGGCTGGAGAGACCGAATCTTGAGGCACACACCCATGGACAGTAGGGGCATTGGGATGCGGCAGAGGTGGGAAGGGAGAATACGACAAATACTGTGTTGTGAATAATGAAAAAAGTGATTTCAGATACAGAATATTCAGTTCTTTAGACTCACGAGGTGTCTGTAGTTTAATTGATTCTAGTTCATTGGTGTTAATAATTATGATCTGTCATTGTCATACTTCAAATATTCTAATTGGGAGCATATGCTTTTTATGTAACATTATACATGTAGCATTTTTTTTAATGGAAAAAATCACATGCTGTTATTCCACTCTTTCATTTAGGTGGCTACTATATGTACATAGAAGCAAGCAACTCATCAACAGGACAACAAGCTACCTTGATCAGCCCTCAGATTAATCTGAATGCTCGTGCTCAAGTCTGCTTATCCTTCTGGTACTATATGCAAGGAATGCATGTGGACAAACTTGAAATCTTCTCCTCTGCTGGTGGTACAGATACTCAGATTTGGATTATGCAGGGCACCCAAGGACCTCAGTGGAGACAAGGACAATTGACATTATCATCTCCATCCCAGTTTACAGTAAGGGACATTATGGACATGTTATGGATTTAAAATAAATTGATAAGTTTGCTATATTTGAAATTAATCTGCACTCATATTACTAAGAAAAAAATGAAGAAGATAGCCAACTGAAAGCTCATTATCAGTAAATTAGATTGGGCTTGACAAATTGTATTAATTAGTTTTACAGCCTATATTTAAGAGCAATTTTGCAAATATGTATAAATGGCCCATTGTAATATGTTTTGACTAACTCTCCAGAGTTGGTCTAGAAAGAAGCTTTTTCTTTTGTGAGTTAGAATACATTATGATTTTTCATATTCTTTGTCATTCAGCTCAAAATAACAGGAACTAGGGGCAATGGCTACCAAGGTGATATAGCTATTGATGATGTCAGCGTGACCAAAGGACAATGCTTCAGTAAGTTCAAACAGTTGTTGTCTGCCTTCAGAATTTGATTCAGCTCAATATCTTATGCACAAGTTGTAAATATTTTTGTCTTTCAGTGAACCTACTGAGAAGTGCCCCTGTCTTATGTAAATTATCTTTCATTTAGTGTTTGCTAGTGTTCCACAAAGTTTGTTTTGTGGTTTTGTTTGTTTGACGGGAAATTGCTCATCAGTATAGTTTAAATATTCTACCAACTTTCAGGATAAAATTGGAATATATGAGTTTGGTATGCCTTTCACAACAAGTATTTCTGGAACAGCAACTTTTATTTACATTTTGTCATTGATGCTTTGGATTCTCATAATTAGTCTGACGCCATTGATAAGATCAATAGTAGAAAAATGCATGAGAGAGTACTAAGAAAAGTTTGAACAAACTGAAAGTCTTCTCTTGATTTATCGTTACAGATTCCAGTGGTTTGGCCAGCTTAACCTGTGATTTTGAGAGTCCATGTGCGTATCGAGATCACACACAGGCTGAGAATGATGACACTCTCAACTGGGTGCCTCACTCAGGCTCCACAACGTCCTCAGGCACAGGACCATCCAATGACCATACCACTGGTACTCCTACTGGTAAGTTACTAAGTCTCCTGTTCATTAAAGAATCTCTGATAATTGAAGTGGATTCACTTGAAGAAATAAAATGAACAACATACTTTTCCAAAATGGTGTATGTCTGAATGAAATAGATTGGATGACAAAAAGGGCTTCTGTAGGAGAATTGGATTTGACTGAAGCTCAGGAGTCAATTTTGATTGAATATTTCAGCATGGAAGAATCATATCTAAGTTTTTTTTTCACCTAAGTAAAGTATACTCAGTCCTTTCTCCAGTGACGCTAATAACTCTTGTAAAGATGAAAACTTATACCAGTCTCATTTCACCTGGTTGTGCAACAAAAACTTTCCCAGCTTCAGTTTCCTGAATATTGTACAGCCTCATATATCTTGAATGATGTATGGTGATCTATTCATGTTTGCTCTTAATCTTCAGTGAGATGTGATCATCTGTTTGACTATCTCAGAACAACTGAATGATGTCATTTGATCTATATTTGCTCAGGTCACTACATTTACATTGAGGCATCAAGTCCTGCCAGACAGGGAGATAATGCCAAGTATGGGTCACCTGCAATCTCTGATGGTGTCGGTGACTACTGTTTGACCTTCTGGTATCACATGTATGGATCTCAGATTGGTTCCCTTCTTGTGCACCTTGTGGATGGCGTCACTGACATTGTTGTATTGAACATTACTGGGAATCAGGGAAATTCTTGGAACAGCCAGAAAGTCGCTCTTCTGGTTCAGTCATCTACTTCAAAGGTACATATTCCACCATTCTTGATTAGGCATTTAGTTTTATTATCTCTGTATAATATATCAGCTGTTATTGTTAAACAATTCTCATCTAGGTGTTGCATATTGTCATGTGGTTTTGAAATTGATAGTTTGTTCAAATGAATAGTATTTCACTGGAATGAATTCCTTTCTCAAGCTACTACATGAAATACAATAACGTGATAAAAAATATTGGCCTTGAAACTGCTATCAGCAAGTGAAACAGTGTTTCATAAACATTAAATTTTTTCTCTGGTTACAGTGTGAAGTGTAATATTTTGAAGAGACTCTAAAATTGATAGTCTGTTTAAAGTTATGTTTCACCAGAATAAATTTTTCTCTAATTACTACATGATATGTTATACAGTGAAAATATTTACCAAGAAGATCAGTGGAAAATGTGATATTTATTTATTTATTTATAGCAACATTTCTTTTCATGAACAGATTGTTTTTGAGGGAGTGATAGGCACAGGCTATCAAGGTGACATTGGCCTGGATGACATCAAGGTTGAGAAAAAGAGCTGCTCCTCTTTGCGTAAGTATGGAAAGAGTTTTTTTTAAAAAAATATATATTCTAAATCAATTCTGGTCAAAGATATCTGTGGTGATAGGATTAAAAATCACTTTTAATGTTGATCATAAATGCTGTATCAGACATCAGTAAAATAGAGAGTTAAATATTGTGAGCATGTGTATAAAAACATTTTACAGATTTCTTTTGCTGCTAATATATTGTGTCATGATAGGGCTCATTAGTTAGTCTGCATTAGATGTCTGGGATGAAATCTGAACAATTTTCTGATGACTTTATTAAAGAGTCTGTGTTACTTTCTTTCTATTTCTGCAGGTTATTGTACATGTAGAACCATAAATGAAAATGTAACAGGTCGTGTTTATTTATTTTTTGCTTGGACTAACTTGTTTTGAATGTACTTTTCAATTATACTGCCAGCTGCCTGTAACTTTGACAATGGAGATCTCTGTAGTTGGAATAATGTGCTGAATGATGATTTTGACTGGACAGTGCAGAAGGGAAGAACTACTTCAAGTGGCACTGGCCCAACTGCTGATCACACCACAAATTCTGCTGCAGGTAGGCTGACATGATCTCCTTTAGTAAACACCATGTACACTGTTATTATTAATCCAAACAATGTGTAATTTTAAATATTTTACCCATTTATTTCAAATTTATGAATGAAAACATTAATAGAACTTAATTTTATTTATAATTCCATTTAGTTATAATCTTCTCAGCTAATATAAAAATATGAAAAAACAACTTTGGAACCATTTTTGTTTTCATATTTGAATAACACTGACACAGTGAATGAATTACAATAAAAGTAAATTTCGTTATTTTTAGGTTACTATATTTACATTGAGACGAGCAGCCCCCGAAAACAAAATGACAAAGCCTATTTGCTGAGCGAGTTGTTTCCATCCACAAACAGTGCTGTTCATTGTTTCAAGTAAGTCATTTTCAACATTAGCATTATCTCCTCATGGCCCATATGGTTCATCATCCTTGGTTTGATTTTTGTCTTTATTCAAGCATTGTGAATTCATGAAAAGATATGAATAATCTTAAAAAATATAGTATATTAACTCAATTTACATGTCAATGGTCGAGGATGACCCCTTGCCAGATTTAAACAATAATGAATTTTAATGCTCAATTACTGATCTGATCCATGAAATGTTCAACTATCTGATTCAATGTATCCACAGTATTTGCAGTACATTTTATATGTGACTTATACACATTTGTCGTATTCCATAACCTTTCAATGTACCAGCCATACATGTAAATATATATTGCCCACTCTTTACAGATTTTGGTACAGCATGGTTGGCTCAGCGATTGGAAAACTTCAGGTCAATTACATTTCTAATGGAAGCATGCCTGGCACCACACTCTGGGAGTATGGAACCAGGACTTCAAATCAATGGAACTTTGCATCTGTACCAGTTCAATCCACCATTGGTTTCAAGGTCAGTTACCACAAAAAAGAACATTTCATTTGTAACGAGTAGAGCTAAAATGGCCTATGTGAGTTTACAAATAATAGGATGCCCAGTCATAAAAACAAAATAGTTATTATGAAAGGGTAGGGATGAAAGTAGCGTATTTTTTGTTTCTGTTTTTTTTTTTAAAGTTCATATTTGCAATTTGTTCAAATTTTAAAGTTCAAATTTGTAATACTATTAGTACTAGTGGCATGTTTAGTTTTGATATTTCACACTGAAGGATGATATTAATTAACCCTGTAGAATCCAGATAAACTGGAAAGTGTTGTTTAATTTTATTTATCTGGTCTATTTTCAACATTATTATTCATAAATGAAAATCCTTCACAACAGTTACTGGTGGACAAAAACTGTTGAAATTTGTTTGTGGAATTGAAGCAAAAATTATTGCAAGCTGCATTTTTCATTCCTTTAGTGATAATGTCCATATCTACAACAGTGAGGCCCAGAGATTTTATTCTCCTGAGTTAATTGTCATACTTGTCTCATCTCTGTCAATCTGTCTACAGCTGATGTTTGTTGGAGTTGTAGGATCCTCTTACAGTGGAGACATTGCCATTGATGATGTCACCTATGAGACTCAGTCATGCAGCACTCTTCCACCTCAGGCTAGACCTACTGGTCTGCCAACAATTCCGACAGTTACACAGCCTCCAGCAAGTTCAAGCTTTACAGACTGTAAGTTATTCAAAAAGCTTCATCACTCTGCTGGTTCTTCTGACTTGTCTAATTTTATTGGCTAAAGTATAGTAAAAAAAAGTCTTAAATTCACAGATTGAGTATGATTTAAATGAGAATACAAGAGACTTTTGACAACATTCCATAGAGAAAAAGTTGTATGGGAAGAAACTATGTGGAACAAGAAATAGAACAGAGATTCAAAGAGAGAAAGAGAATGCTAAAAGGAGAAAGAGTAGGACATGGAAAGCAAGTATATGAGATCAAGAGTGACAGAATTAGTTGGTAAAGAAGACTGCATAGTGAAGAGAGGTGGAGGAACTTATACCAAAAGTTCTGCTGTGTGTGCAAGACAGAGGGAGAGAAAAGAGAGAGAGGGAGAAGGAAAGAGAAATGGAGTGGGTGAGGAGAAAGAAAGATCAATGCTGACAGACAACATGATAATAAGATACCCACATAGAATGCATTGATGGAGACCGACATTGTGATACAATTGATAACATCAAGAGAGGAATTCAAGGTGAACCAAAACTTCCTCTTATTTACAGGATACTGAATAATATTGATAATGTTTCAAACTTAAGAATTGATTGTTACTGTCCAGCTGCCTTCATTGCAATTAATTCAAATTGAAAGCTTTCACATTTCAGTACAGCCATTCTTATAAGTTTTTATAGATAGATATGGAAGGTATGTTAATATTGGTATGGTCTGACTGGGAGAAAAAGAACAGTAATTTATCTCAGAAAGACATTTTTTTTTCACTCTAAAATCATATGCATATGTCACTAATGGCGTAAGTCATTTTCAATACTTTGAGATATCGAGAACAAAATTTATGTGGCTCAAGTCATTTGATTTTATGCCAGTGTGAATCTGTTGAATTAGTACATAATCCTGTAGGCACATTGTCTGATAGCTCTCATTACTCAGAATGATATCAATATTGGTTGCTATCTGTTCTTTGCTTACTTGGGAAAGAGAGAAAGAAGTGGAAGGGAGAGAGAAAAAGGAGGGATAGTGAATATAATGAAATTATGATCCTTGTACTTTCCTGCTCAGATCAGTTGATCTACTTTGTGTTTTTTTCTATCGTCAGCTCCATCATCATTCAACTGCAACTTTGAATCCAGCTTATGTGGCTGGACTAATGGTGTTAATGATGACCTTGATTGGTCACGGGGCCAAACAGCTTCACAGCTTGGATCTGTGTCAGTCCCAGGTGTTGACCATACAACAAATTCAGGAGGTGACTCATGTGTTTCTTTAATTACTATTTACTTTTTTATTTGATGAAAAAAAATGATAGAACAAATAAAGTAAATATAGAGATCAGTAAATAATATCTTGAACAACTGTAAGAAAGCTTCATTGAGACAAGATTTCAAGTTTGCACTAATGAAAGCATCTAATCAGCATTTGAGATGTGACACAATGAAACCAGGCAATCAGAGAAATCACATTTTTTCAACAATGAATTAATTTTTAATGCAATTTTTTTGGTGTGCTTTTTCTTCACAGGACTCTTCTATATCAATCTAAAAAAATGCATTTCAGAGTTAAATTTGCTGAAGCAGATTGAATGAATGCCCCAAAATTGTAATTTAGTGGCGTGGTATAGAAAAGATTAATGAGGATTAACAAAAGTGATTGGCCATTTTCTTGCATAATTTAGCTGCAGCAACAGATCACCCCCCATTGCCTTTAATTGCTAATATCTCAATTCCTACTTTAGGTGGAACAAAACTTTCTTCACACACAGAAAAAGAAATGAATAACCTTCCATATGCTCAAAACTTAACAAGAGCCTGATTTCATCGTGTCACATCTCATTTCATCATTCGAGATGATTATTGACAATGAAAAAAGTATTTCCTCACCATTTTTTTTTTATGGTAATATTAGTCAAATGGATATGAAGATTTAGAAGCAAGTACATCTTACAGTAAGCTTCAACAAGATCTGCATAGGGAATTGTATACATTTAGCAAGTAAATATTTATTCAGCTGTACATTTGAGCTCGATCAACAACAATTGAACTGGATTCTTTGAATTTACTGCAAGGTGAATTAATTTGGCTCTTTGATAAATGCAGTCTCATACGAAGGTCTCTTTTTAATTATCAAGACTTGCATGCCTAATTCTATGTAACCAAAGTCTTTAAAATATTCTCATAACGAAAGAGTCCTTTTTATTGGGAAAAATTGTAAATATTTCTATGGTGATGCTGCCATTTACACCGGAAAAACAAATTCATTATGGCTGTCTAAATGGAGTGGGAGAAGAAATTTTCAAGTTTCAATTTTCTGTGATGTCAAGATTTATATTATCTTCAGTGAGTGTCATAGAGA
Source organism: Peronia peronii (assembly GCA_039654565.1). Lineage (NCBI taxonomy): Eukaryota > Metazoa > Mollusca > Gastropoda > Systellommatophora > Onchidiidae > Peronia > Peronia peronii. Next base: position 29,670 of record JBCEWB010247980.1, read on the forward strand.
CTGAAAGTAGATTTCAGAATACATGTATCTGCTCTCTGGATAACTGAAAAAAAATGCCTCACATAATGAAATAAAGAGCATAGAGCATTTATATTATAAATATTTTGATTTGATGATGCAGTTGCAAAGATAATTGTTTCTGCTATTGTTTTCAATTTGATTAGGAGGCCACTACGTTTACTACGACATGAAGCAAGGAGGCAGTCGTGCTGAAGCATTGCTGTACAGCCCCAGGGTGATTGGAGCCACAGGAACTAAATGCTTAAGGTCAGCATGATCTGTTTCTAGAGCTCTTGTTTTAACCCTATATGACCTAGAGTCTCATTTCTGGTACATGAGCATGCCATCTTAAGAGTGCCCAAAGGCGAAACTGTTGAGATATTCTTTGAATGTTACAGGGAGTTAAGGTTTAAAAACCATGTAATCAGCATGTACTCTCACAAAATGTTAGTATTCAGACAATGGAGTTCTGAAATGATTCTTTGAGGTTAGCCAAACATGTTTATATCTTTCTTGGATACTAAAATATGTGAGTAATTTAAACAAAAATACATATTATATTTGCGTAATCTTATTATCAAAGAAATCTATCTTGGAATGGCAGATATAAAATTGCATCATATATAGTGAGGAATTTCTCAGGGATTTCCAAAATATGTATTGCCATATTTATATTTTGGGTCAATATTTCATGCTGTGTAGTTGTAACTTTATTTTTCATCCTAAAATTGGCTATCTAATAACAATTTTCTGCTGTTTTGCTGTTCTGTCTACAGATACTGGTATAACATGAACAGCAATGTTATTCAACTGGCTGTATATGTTGTGAAAGGCAGTTCACTTAATAATCCTGTGCAGCAGCTGCAAGCATCCCAAGGTCCCAACTGGAAGCAGCAAACTGTCAACATTAAAACCACTGGCAATTACCAGGTAATTTGAGATTCATTTCATTTTAGTGATTTACCAATGAACCTGGCCACTGCAATATAACTGCACAAAACAGACCCAAATAACACAATGTCATTAGTGGTTTTTGGTACATTTTTAGGCGCATTATGCTGTTTCTTCTTAGGTGAAATAGCCCACTGATTCCCATACTGTAATATTTCATTCTTCATTCTTGCCATTCTGCATCTCCTCTCTTTTTTTCTTATCTTCCATGGTAATGTAATGTGGTTGGATTTATCTGAAAAAAAAAAGAGAAGAAAAAGATACATGTTAATAGATGTTCTTTTTAATCTGCTTTCATGTGCAATTGTATCATAAAGCAGATAATGATCCTATGAAAACTGTGCTGTCTTGTGTTTTGCAGATTGTCTTCAAAGGCACGAAGGGATCTCCTGGAATAGCAGGGGTCATTGCCATTGATGATGTCCAACTTACGGATGGCAATTGTGAAAGTAAGTGTTTCAAAACTTGATAGGATGCAAATTCTTTGTTCTTTCATACATTTTTAAGCAATTTTCACCATTGAAACTAGTATTTTTTCCCCAGGGGAAAAAGCAATTCGAAAAAAAGTTTCTGAAAAATCTGTACAATAAATTGATGGGGATATATTTTATGTTCCTGGAAAATCTCTTTCTTTTTTTAGAATACATTTAAAGTATATAACTGAGGCAAGCCAGCCCGTGGAGTTCTTTTGCTACAGGAATTCATAATTGTTCACTTCATTTTAAAAAAATCATTGAAATTATGTGAAACTTTTTCAGAAAAAGTTGTAATCCTTATCAGAAATTTTTGAGAGTACCCCTAGTTTGTAATGTAGTGCATATCCAAAATCAAATTGATGTTTACATTCATGTGCATGTTGTAGGCCTATTTCCTTATAGGACCAGGCTCATGTTTGGCATGGCACTTACCATCAGTCATGATTTCAAATTCATAGCTATTCTCAGTTTCAAAAATAGACTGAAGGAAATTCAGATGTGACACATGAATTAGACTTTAATGGTCTCAAAAGATCTTAAGAGAATGAAATAATATTTGGAGTGTTTGGAGTTTGTTTTTCATTACTAAGATCATTCCTCATGTAGGAGGCTTTCGCAATTAATTTTGTAACTAAAACTATCCCACAGTGTCTTTTCTTAATTCTTGTCAGTGATATGATTTGAAAAATATTTAATAGACTTGTTCACTTTGCCTATGTTTTGATCTGCTCTAACTTTCTAGTAGTTTTTTCCTCAGAGTTCTGCCTTAATTTCTTCCTTATGTCAGTCACCAAACTGATATTTTGCTAATTGCATGAACTTTTGTCTCATCCAGCCACTTACACTGCACCTGTGGGCTTGACATCAAGTCAACCTTTTGTTTGCAACTTTGAGTCAGACATGTGTGGTTTCAAACAAGATACTGGAAACAATGATAATTTTGACTGGACTTACAAGTCAGGAGGCACTTCATCAGTCAACACAGGGCCAAACAGTGATCATACATATCAGACAAATTATGGTGAGCTGATATCCATAAATCTGAAAACAGATTTGAATTCAGGACAAACTCATACATTTTTATTCTATTATCATCAAAATAAGAAAGTGTCATAACTTTTATGTATATGAGTTCATCTTGTGAATCTAAATCTACAAATAAAGGCAGCCTGCTTTGGGAAAACAAGATATATATTTGTCCTAGAATTGTTATGTCTATGAAAGGCCATAAGTGAGAGTTCAACATAAATCAGTTTGAGGTTTTAAATGGTTTATGAAGTGAAAAAAAGCAAAGGTATTTTCTTTAAAAAAAAAACAAAGAAAATATCAGATTTATAATTATAATACAAGGACAGGTAGGTTCTGATGTGGAGTTGTCAATCGTTTGATATTCAGATGCAGTTATTCATATTCCTTTCTTTGGTGTTAATACTATTTTCATGTGTTTCAGGCCATTATGTCTACATTGAAGCTTCTACCCCCAGACAAAATGGTGAGCTGGCTCGCCTGACCTCTCCTTCCTTCAGTCCAGTGACAGTTGACATTTGTCTGGGCTTTTACTATCATATGTATGGGAGGACCATGGGTACACTTGGTGTCAGGGTGAGTGTAATCATGTGTGTGCTTTGTAAATATATACTGAACATTTTTTCTATAATTATGGATGTTGCCTTTCAATTCTAAAAATAGGATTATCTTTGCTTTAATTGAATGCTCAGTTTGGTCTGAAGAAACTTTAAAACTTTTGAAATTATGCCCGGCCATCTGTCAATACACTGGCCCTTCACAATGGGAATGGTGGAAGATTAGCCTAGTGCAGGCATGTAATAGAGTCCAGTGGTCTTGTTAAAATTGTACTACAAGGAACAGTGCAAAAGAAGTGGAAAGGAGGTGGGCAGAAGTAAATATGCAGGAACAGTATGGCTCTGTCTGCTTTCACCTTATGTTTTGCTGCCAATAGCTTATAAACTTGTATAAGGTATACACAGGAATCCTGAAATATTTTTGCCATTACTCAAACAAGCTAGACATCAGGCTTTCTTATCCAAGCAGCCAGGAAACTATTGAGCCACCGAAAAAAAAAAAGGCAGGTCCTAATCTTTCGTATCTCTTGGAGAATTTGAACCTGCAGTTCTTTGAGAGGCAGACACCTAACCCGTGGCTACAGCACCTTCTTATACTGAATTTCTGCTTTGTGATATGAGTCATGCAGAAGTAAACTTTGCTTGAAACTTGAAAAAAAACAACAATTGTTTGAAACTCCATAAACCTGGATTCAGATAGATGTAAGCATATTCTATATATTCTTAGAAAAAATAAATAAATAAACAGAAATAAAATTTAGATATGATGCCCTCACGTACAATAAAGCATTCTTATTTGAAGCTAATCAGAGAACTAATTTACAAGGTGTAAATGTGGAAGAAGATGTGCAGTGAAGGAATTTTAGATAGTGTATTATCTGTTTTACTATTTTATTTACATTTGATCAGCTATATACTGGATCCAATGCTCAAACTTTGACACCCACTATTTGGACTATGAGCGGAGATCTTGGCAACCAGTGGAATTATGCAGAAGTAACTGTGCCCACCACTTATACTCAGCAAGCCTTCAGTGTAAGTACAGTATCTAGAAACAATCAGTTGATACAATAAACTAACACATCATCATGGTCATTCCACAAAGGCACATTTCAGTTTTAGTCATTCCAGACAAATCTGTTCTGTATGGAGGAGAGTAGAGGGTTGCAATGTATCTGTTTATGTGGTTGATATCATTGAAGTAATGTAAAGACGTTGTAGCTTTGTAATTAGATTAGCTGTGTAGTGATAATCATGGCTAACATCAAGAGTGAAACTTCCCAAAAAATGTTTCAGGCAATTGTGGAATGATTGTGACGACATACAAAAAAAAAAAAATATTTGGGCATCTTAATTTGCATAAATGTGTCAAAGTTAGAAGTCTTGTAAAGTTTTGCATGTTGTTCACAAAGCTCATGTTATCTCCCCTCTCAGTGTCCAAAAAGATCCTCATGTTTGAAATTAGGATGTTTTGCATACTTGAATTAAATACATGGATAATGTAGCATTTGAGGATTTTAAAAGAAATTTGAAAACACTAGAATGGTTCTTCTTTATACATATTTGGACAATTTTAGGTCATCAGGCATTGTTAAATGTCTTTCAAACTGCAAAATAAGAGACACTTGTTAGGCCAGAACAGTCATTCTGATTGCCTTACATTTCTGTACAGGTCTATAGTTTATGAATGTAGTACAAAACTGCATATTGAGTTTAGCTTCTAGGACATTTTGATTTAAGGCTATCCATATGAGAATGGTTGACTCTTTTCATTTATTTATTTCCTGTTAATATTTAATGATTTTAAACTTTTCCTTATCTGTTTTAAATACCTGTCTTATGGTGATTTTACAAGGACATGGGAAATTCTCCCATTAGAAGATTAATTTTTACAGTCTGTCTTTTATATTTTCAGCTATTTCTGTTCTGTGTTTGTGAATCAAATGATCAATGAGTGAATAGTCTGTCCTCTAAAACATTTATATGCAAATTGTATTTCCCACACAGATTGTATTTGAAGGAATTCGTGGCTCAGGTTATTACAGTGATATTGCTGTGGATGATATTGCAGTGAAAACAGGAGCTTGTGTAAGCCTTGGTAAGTGCTGGAAAATGAAAAATAAAAGTAGGAAATTCATTTTAGATGGAGATGTAAGAAATTCAAAATACACTCTCTACCTTCTCATTTTCTTTTGCTCCAGAAATGTGCAATATTCTTGTCTCTTATTCCTTTTATTTTCTCAAAAGTAAGTAGCAGGAGTCTGTGCATTTTTTGTTATATAATATGTTCTTATCTTCGCATATGAAAGCAGTCATATATTAAAATAATTCATATTTGTTCTCTCTTGATATTAACATCTTTATCTGTGACTTTACACTTTCAGCCTCATGTGACTTTGATAAGGACTTGTGTACATTTACTCAAGTGACCACTGATGATTATGATTGGCAGAGGAAGCATGGCTCAACATGTAATTGTTTTCATAGTTTGTGGTTTGTGGGCTATCTGGCAAATTTTTCTAGTGTGGATCAGGTTACGGAGAGAACAAAAACCTAACTTGAAGTTTTTGTAGATGTAGGAAGATTTACCAGCATCTTAAACAATAACAAAATAATTTTTGTATTTATTTCATAAAGTTCTGATCAAATTCATAAAATATGACAGTCTTAGATATTTTTAATTTCTATACAGTAGTGATAGTATATCTAAATGCTGAAAGTAAATACTAATTATATAGAGATTCATCTAATTGTGCAAAATGGCCTGTCCTCTTCAAAAGTATATTGGTATTTGAGAATTTTGAGTTTATTAATTTGTACCAATAGCCTCTTTGTTTCATTAAAAAATGCTTTCTTAAATGAGCTACTTTCACAATAATTCAAGTCCCTAGAAAGAACACAATGCATTCTTATTTAGTCTTGAAAATTCACGAGCTATTTACTCAGAACTTACTGATTATATTTTGCATTTAATATGAATTATTTTATTTGCAAGTTTGCGATGAGATGGTCAAAATAGATTCAGTGATTTATTTCAACCAGGTTTTCTTTTCTGACCAATCAGATTACTTCATTGGATTTGATTCATGACATTGAATTAGGCCTTGAGATTTGAGATAAAGATTCTGTACCGCAGAAGGGAAGTGGTTCCACATTAGAGCAATGTGGATTTATGACTAGATTAGACTGAGGGTTAAAATTAGAGCTAGAATTAGAGTGAAGGATAGGGTAAGAGGATATGTTGCTGAGTTTAACCAAGTGTTCGGAAACAATTAGGTACAATATATTTAGATCACCTGTTGGCAATAGATCCCTAGGTATGTTTGAGCACCTGGTAACAACAAGGTTATGTTTATTTTTTTCATGTAGGATATGATTCAGTTGATTATGCAGCTCATATTATCATTTGAACCAACATCTCTTGAACATTAATAAATATCAGCATAGCAACACTGGCATGCTATCATTTTTTTAAACCATATTTTAGGGTTAATTCTGTTATTGAAAATATGTTGTCATGCCTGAGACAAAACAGGCACAGCAAATATGCAAGAACTTTTATCAGGACGAAGTAAATGTATACCACTGTACATCATAGGACAGGCTGTGGCTTAGATTTGGCAATGTAGATATCATAAAGCTTGAATGAAACATTTAAGTCATAATATATCTACTCAGATGCATGATTATTCTGGGTTTAAGTCAGGCATCAGTTCGACCTTGTATTCCTCCTATCCTGCAGCATCAGTAAGTACTGGGCCTGTGAATGATCATACCCAGTCAAGCTCAAGTGGCTATTATATGTATTTGGAAGCCTCTGTACCTCACAATATGGGAGATACTGCTATACTCCGCAGTGAAAGGTTAGTTTTGCCAGGCTGGTGAAGTCTGATGCTGATGTTCATATTTTACAGCTGGACCAAATTTAGTTATGGAGCACAGAAATGGAAAGATAATGTTTTCTTTGTTTTCATTTACTTTTTTAGATTGTGTTGTTAGTTTGTCACTACAGAGACAACTCATCCTATTCAGATGTTGGGATGACTGAAATATTTTAGTATTTGTTGCTATATATGTTTTTTTTTTTTTTAATTAATTACATCCAACTATATCATATGAAATAAAGACTTATCTCAGGCATTGATACTTAAAACCAATTTCTCTGTTTGGAAAACAGTAAAGCAAAACAAAAAAAAATGATCTGTTATCAATGGACCACTTCTTCAATTTCTATTTTCTACTACTGTCACTCCCATCATTTTTTTAACTGCTGAAATTTCATCACGTTTTGGAATGAATTCTGTACTAGAACTTCTTTTCCGTATGGAGGGGAAAGTTCAAAGTTATCGCAGATTGAAAATATTTATATATTTGTTAGTGCCAGACAGACATAACCTTAAATCTTTTTGTTTCCAGAATTCCTGCAACAAGTGGTGGATGCTTCTCATTCTGGTACCACATGTATGGTGGTGGCATAGGCTCTCTGAATGTCATTGTCAGCCTGTCTCCGACTCAAAATGTCACGATATGGTCACTTTCAGGTGATCAGGGTAATAAATGGTCACAAGGACAAGCACCTGTTAACTCTCCATCAGACTCTTTTAGTGTAAGTTCATTAATTTTTTTTTAAACTGTTCATTTTTTTTAAACACTATCTTTACCACATAATATGCCTGTGGATAAAAGTTCCACATTTTATAAGTTACTACAATGTATAGAAGCACTCGAGATGAGATGCTATGGAAATATCTTGAGCACCTCATACTGGGACCACATTACAAATGAACAGCTCTACAAAACTATCTGTCAATACATTGGCCCTTTACAATGGGAAAGGTGGAAAATTGGGCTGGTGCAGGCATGTAATAGAGTCCAGTGGTCTTGTTAAAATTGTACTACAAGGAACAGTACAAAGGAAGTGGAGAGGAGGTGGACAGAAGTAAATATGCAGGAACAGCATTTGGGTGTGGGCTGAGAAAAGGTTTGCATGCACTCAGGCCTTAATCCACAACCATGACAGATGAAGAAGACGGGTACACTACTCATCAGGAAGTGCCAGACAGCTGGGAAAACAGAAGAAGAAGAAGAATGCTATCAGTCACCAAAGCACATTGTACTTCATTCTTGTGAAATATTTCTTCCAGAATGGTTTTCAACCATTTTTCAGTTTTGAGGAACAAATTTTAATCAATATAATGAAGATTTTCCTTCAGATGTGCTTCAGCATATAGCAACTGTCACATTTTTCAGTGCAAAGAATGTTTAGATCATGACGGAAACAGATATGTTTTCAAGCTACATAAGATCAAGTATATATACCTTTATGTTAATATAGTTACTTATGTCATTTGCTAGTAATTTACAGTTATGGAATATATTATTTAAGCAAAGGTAATGGCTTAATTTCAAAATTGCATTTGCTAGGAATACCTTTTGTCTATGGTTCCAGATTCTCATTCAAGGTGTGAGAGGCAGTGATTATCATGGAGACATAGCCATTGATGACATGAGCTACAATAATGCACCATGTGCAGGTAAGTGGCATGGACTCTGTGGAATCACATTATAAAATGCCATTTTCCTATCCTTAGAGTAAATGACTCATAAATGGATAATAATCCCGCTTTTTTTAATGTGAATATACTCTGCGTCTCTGTATGATACAATAAAGTAAATAAGCTATAAGGATAAAAAAAAAATGGTTTGTATATGGACTAAAAGTAAGAAATTATTCTGTCAATTGATTATCACTCATTTGAAAGCATGACTTTTTTTAAAAAATAAATCTGAATTTTGACTATTTAAGCACATAGAATGAAAATGCTAGACACTGAAATTATTTTGTTTAAAGCTGATTGGATTTTTTGACATATGCATAGTATTTTTGTTTTACAAGAGAAATGTTGCACGTTCTAGGAAAAGAAAGACTAGATATGATATTTGCAATATAGTGATAGTGAGGTGCATGGAATCGTATCATATTCCATAATATCACCTCATCATAAATTATTAGCACAACTTTGCATATGTTTCAGTCATACCGGCCAATGCAAAACAAAGCACTGGGGGTCCTGTCACTCTGCCTCCCCCGACTCAAGGAGGTAAGTCTCTAAATAATTTCTGTAATATCTTCCATCAGTCTATTAACTATCTAATATTATAAACTTCTTGATTTAATGATTGAAGGAAGGAGATTAAAACCCTACTGATCTTAAAAAAAATGAACAAAATTTTGGAATCTCACAAGATTATCTTTGCTTAGTTTTTCTTTCTCGAGATTTTGTATGAAATACATTGCACTGATATAAATGATTTGCCTGCAGAGAGTTTCAGGACCTATGAGAATTCATGATACATATTCAGTGTGTCACTTTTGCAACACATGAGAATTCACTTGTATGAAATAAAATTGTGTTTCATTACATATTGCATCATCATGTGTGTGAAACATATATTGAAGGGGAAGAAATTTTGATTATAGAACATGGCAATTACTTTTTTTGTTTACAACTGTTTGATGACAATCTAACACTAAATCGGGTGAGAAAAAGACTGTGATGAGTAATGACAGAAGGAACTAATATGTGAGTAA
>JBCEWB010248090.1:0-23405 GCA_039654565.1 Peronia peronii
CCCCCCCCCCCCCCCCCCCCCCCCCCCCCCCCCCCCCCCCCCCCCCCCCCCCCCCCCCCCCCCCCCCCCACCCACTAAATTTTGTTGGGCTTACTGACTGCAAACAGAAGTCACATAGGATTCAAGATGTGAAATTTGCTCTAGGCAAATCTTAGACACAATCTTGTTTTGAAGACCAATTATTTCTGTAACATTATGGTGAACCCTTTATCCTAGTCTATGACTATGAGAGCACACTTTCAAGTAAAAAAAAAGAAAAAAGACAAAAGATGGAATCTGGATTCAGATTTGAAGTTTATCACTTCTAAGTAACAGGCGAAGAATTTTATCTCTAATGCGTGATTCATATTATGTTATGTACTCATAGGAAAACAAGTGCTATTGCTACTAATCAAAGTTATTTCCATGCTTTTATTTGTTTGTATGTTTATTGCCTTTATCTGAAAGTTGGGTAGGGGGGGGGTAGTAGTTGAAGTGGAGGGGGGGAGGGGGATGGTTTACTGATTTACAAGCTTAGAACCTTGCAGTGTGTATTAAGGATGAGATTTCAAACTCCAGCATTTCTAGTCTAGCAAGTCTAGCTACTGACAAGCCAAGCTAATGATAATCAACTAGCTATCTAAATCTAGCACTCTATTATGACAAAATTAAAGAGAATTTCACATAACAGATGTTCTTCCCCTTCCCATTTTTAGAAAACATCAGCAGAGCTGCTTACCACTAATTACAAACATTGCATTCTTCCTCATCAGATAAAACTACTCCCTAACATCTTAAAAGATTACAAAACCAAAGCATTTACATTTGAAGACTAAAGGGAGAAGAACAACGGATGTTCAGTTTCTAATACATGTATTTCCAAGATTACGTCCATGGGTTTAGTCCCAAGCTTTCAAGATCCCACCTGAGAATACCCGAAAGAACAGTCACTGTTGTCCAAAGCAATGGTTAGAAATAATAACTAAAGAGCATAGAAGTCTTTAAAAACAAAACTTCAGTTTTCTCCTTGGAGTAAAAGAAGCAGACATATATAATTTCCCCCCCTTGTTTTTCAACTATGTAAATCTAAGGACTAAATGAGCTGATATTCAGAAAGCAATTCATATAGGCTATAGAAATCAATGATATTTGATATATGAAATATGTCATGCAACCAAATGAAAAGAATTGAATGTCCGATTTTCTTTTTCATGTATAAAGTTATTGGTGTTTGACAGAAGTGGAAATGAATGGTGTACTTTGCTTTGGTGAAAAGAATGATTCCACTACGGTTCTTATGTGCCTTGATGTTTACATTCACGGTCAAAGTTAACCTCTGTGACTGCATGGTCAGTAAAATCTGATAATCTTCACAATGTCCCTGACTAATTTTACCCAGTGGCAAACAGTTCAATATGTCTTTGTCTCACTATGGAACAAAGAACAATTCATGCCAGGTTTAGAGACAAATCAGCAAACACATACATATCATCCACACGCTCAAAGCCACAACTAACATTACAAAATGTGAATAAAACTTCACAATAAGAGAGAGGTTCCTCAGAAATATATTAATGCAAAAATAGCCATGCAGTATCCTCAAAGTTCATTTAAGCAACTGTAATGACATCTTTCAAGATCAAAGTGCAATTAATTAGAGTGAAAACAAAACACGAGAAACACAAAATTTTAGTTGCGGCATCCAACAATGAAAAGTCACTGAAAATCAAAAGACAGCAACAATGATCTACACTGGATCCACCAACATAGCACACCAATGCTGAGCCACTGGGCTATCATGTTTGCATTGACTGAAAGGGATCGGTTAAACATATCTTACTATCCACGATATCAATACTTGAGTGACCAAGACCTAAAATATGTTCCGGTATTTTTCAGATACTTACAGGTTAAGACTCAGCACAGTTTTATTTTCAATTGATAGCCTGAAGCTGGGTATTTGCCCTACTATAAATAGAATACAAATGAAAGTAGATGGGGTAGGAGATCCCCCTCCCAAGCAAAAAACATATTTTTCTTTTCTGGGGGCAATAATATAATACTGAATAATTTAAAGGGTAAGGCTGCAACGTTATCAATGGCCATACAATCTTGATATCAAAATTTGAAAAATTCCTATTTATGTGCCTAGACATAGAAATACCCTCTGATTGCTGGTGACTTTCTGATCTACAAACTGATTCCTTCAGAGGCATCCATGGCAGTTCTTTCTCACACTGTTTTAGGCCTATTGTAACTAATACCAGTCTATCTTACTCTATTGTAAACTTTGTCCATGCCCATCGTTGCTCTTCATTTCCTAGTTTTTTTTGTTTTTCCAAGTAATTTTCATTGGCAGTTAGAAGCATTATTACTTTATAAGAAAATGAATTAGATTTATTTTTCTTTCCACTGACACCAGTAGAAGAAATTTTTAAGAAAAAAGACACTGTTATGCCATCACACAATGTCAATCTCAAGAGATAAGAATGGAGAATGTAAAACAGTGTGATGAAATGCAAATTGGTGGCATAGTCTTCGAAATTCCTGATCAAACACCACAATCAATCATATTCAACAGTGCATGCACGGAAAGAAGTAACGGTATGAAATAGGAGGTGCTGTGAATACATTAGATATTAAATATAAATTTTGCTAACCCATCACCAAATTATAAAAATAACAATCTACTTCATGGTATAAATATGTAAGAGGTTGAGCTTTACCTATGGAATAACATATTAACAGGCTTGTCAACTGTTATAAATATCCTGAAACAATCTGAGTTGGCCTATAAAAAAAGATGTTACACTGAAATTCTCTTGACCTTGTGTGAAAATGTCTATCTACTGTTTTCTTAAACATTATTTACCAATAATAATAGGCAATGCTGCCATAGATCACTTTCTTAAGAAATATTAATTTCCCTATATTTTAATGTGTTGCGCCAATGAGTGATAGCTCAGATGCCATATTTTCATGTATAGAGTTATTATTGTCTGTCAAACTGGAAATAAATGTGTATTATGATGATGAAACATTTTTTTATTCATGTATACCTCTTTCACGCTATGGCATAAAATTTATTTCACATGGTTGTGTGGCATATCTCAGTATCCTGATTCAAATTTGGGCTGCTGGTGACAAGCCTGTATATATTATATAAGAGGACAAGAAACGTTACATGTTTACCATACAAAAAGAATGAGACAGGACTTTCCTACATCATTATTTCACAGAGAAAGTGGCAGAAAGCACCATCAGATTTCATATGTAATAATATAATCTTCACTGATGACAAATTCAATTGAGAATATTCTCAAGACAAGTCTTAAGAAAAAAAAGGAAAAAAAAGAAAGATACTGATGATTTATCAAAGACGTAATCTCAGCAAAGATTAAAATCATGAGTGAAAAAGAGTTTACTTTCGCTTTCTGCCTATATGGATGGCAAAGCAATGTTAAATTTTTTTTCTTCACTTCAGAATGCTACAAGAACAAGGGAAAGAAAAGATAGAATAAGATATAGAAGATGAGATGAAATAAAATGTACTCCTGAAGAAGAAATTTCACTAGTAGCAGTGACAGTTTATCCGACGACAATAATTAATGAACTACAAATTTAGTTCTTATTATAGTGAAAGAAGACGGTTAGATATGAAAATTTATCCTGTATCATATAATGTGAAAGATCTTCATCTTGCAGGCCAGGTAGGTAAAAACAATAGTGATAAAACAAAATCTCCATTCACAACATCAAATATGTTATGGGAACCAAAAAACTGCACAGTGCTACAGAAAAGACAAGAGCATCATTATGCACACCAGTGCATTGTGCACACATATCAAATGGCCTGCTTGATGAGGTGGAAAGCACACAAGATCTTGCACACTGTACCACAGCTAGGACTAAGGTTAAGTAGATGAGAAGTATGTCAACCTTTACACCAATGTGCCACAACAACTTCGATATGGGCTTGTTGGTAAAAATGATGAAGTTATTTCTCTTCTGGTCCATGAATATGAGGGAAGCTGTTCTTTCATATTTCTTATTTCAGCATCTCAATGAGAGAGACATCAGAAGTATATTTTTGTTGTTTATATGGTTTATCTTAATTTACTTTTTACAGTGACATAGTCAAAGACAAAGTGATATGTTTACCACCTATACTTATCCTATATTTGTTGTATTTCATATAAATTGGAGTTGTCATTACATCAACTTGCTGAATCTTTGTATGAAATTAATAAATTCTGAAATTTATCTCATTTTTAAATATGCATATTTTCATAACACAGCTGGAATTATCATCTTCAAATAACCTTTCCAAAAATATACTGCATCTTTGTCTCATAATGGTTGAAAATTAATTATGACAGTACATCTTGCTAATGTATTTTCTTATCACAGAAACTATAAGATAGGCAGGTTAATTCTGAATGATAGGGATACCATTACATCTTCTATGCATGGCATAAAGATTGGGAAGTTCAGATTTGATAGAAATATTTCTGAAAGTTCCAAGTGTGGTGGCATAAAGGTCAACGTTGATAAGTCGTGTAAAGAAAGGAAGACACAAGTGTACACAAAAGGCAAAAGGAGAAGATTTGGCTTACAAGTGGCCAAACTTTTAAAGCTGCCGCGCGAGTGGCTCCGTCTCATGCCACCAGTGGAAAAACTGTCTGAAACAGGAGAAAAAAGGGGAAAACTGAATATAAAGGAGCTGAGGGGGGAAACAACATGAGACTGAAACCAATCTGCACTGGGATCCTGGCTGGGCTGGGACAAACTCTGGTTCACTTGTTACGACGCGCTACAACTAGCCAAAACCACAATATAAATCTAGGGTTCCTGAAATAATAAACAAACAACAACATCAACAAGAAATATTTCCATGAAGTACAAAACTAGCAATGAAAAATCTGTCTTCAGAACGAAACACAACAGAACAGAAAAATGTTGTGCCCGTTATTATCTCAAAGTGCTGTGATTCTAACATTCAACGATGTGTCATGTTAGTCCATTTAAGTAAAATTTCAAAACAGCAAAAAAAAATTTTTTCTTTTTTTTTTTTCTACGGACAAATATATATATATTCAAGCAGGTTCAGCAAGCAAAAGCCACACACCACCCCCTCTCTCACTCCCACCTCTTCTCTCCCCTTCCTTTCCCTTTTGCTTTGTCCGCTTGAAGCACAATGCAAAGTAAGGGGGAATAATTCAAAGCAAAATAAAGGGGAATTAAAAAAAAAAAAGAAATGAGTCTGTACCCAAATCTATTTGGAAATATAATGAGACCCTCCAGCTCTCCATGCCCAAGGTTTCATCTGCAGCTCTGACAAATAAAAAAACATAAAAACAACAAAACACAGGAGCAAAAACAAAAATAAAAACCTCAAACATATCAATAAATAAATGAAACAAAAAAGATGAGAGCCAAGTGTAATAAATAAGAAGAAAATTCAGCAAAATTTAGAAATGTTCTAAATAAATATTTGAGCAACTGAATAAATCAATAAATATTTATAAATAAATGAAGGAATAAATAAATAAGAATATAAATGAAACGCATAAATGAACAGTTGTTGTGCAAACCATAAAGACGTGTAAACAACAACCACATCAAGAATAAAGACCACTGAGATAACTGGCTTGTTTTTTCTCTAAAGATCCTGAAAGACCAACAGAGTTCAGCAAGATTTCAGGACAAATTCAATGGGATTTCCGGCAGAAAGAATAAGATATCAAATGCTTTTAACATTAGAATTTGGCTTAAGTTATTTGACACATCAAGCTGTGTAGGAATGGGCTAATTTATGCTTATGCTATTAGCTGGTACTGTCACTTTTGTCTTTAGGGTGCAGTCTTACATTCCAAAATACTATCTGGGTCCAACTCGATGCCCAGACTCTCGGCTCTTGGACACAAGTCAACAAGGTCCTGTTTCTTAAAACCATTTATGTCTCGCTCATAATCTTGTAGCTCTTAAACAAGATTTGATCTTGAAGTCCATGGTCACAATGGAATACAATAATTTCATAAAATACTGATAACTTACCGGCAATCAAGTACATCAACACAATCACAATGCAGGCAACGCGCTATTGTTTACAAGTCTTCAGTCTGAGCTGAAGATTTTTATTTTAGCCCGGAAGTACGTCAGTTCTTCCTACGCAATTACTAACACTACCCACTACTATTGTTGTTTGGAGAGTATCTCGGTTCAATTGGTTATGAGTGTCAATCACAGAGAAGAGTTTTCATCATAAATTTCCTACCCACCGTAACAGGATCATGCCAAGAAATGTGACAAACTTTCGCGGGTTGATGGAATTTTCCATAATTTTGCTGAATTCTATTGAGACAATGGTTCACAATGACCCACAGATGAGCACAGAATTCTATTCTTGATTTCTGTATAAAGTGATGAATTTTTAACACAATGAACAATGTAAATACGGAATAGTTATACAAATTAAAAAACTTCCTTAGCAACTGAAACAAGGCTGAAATTTCAAACCGATGACTTGACGATGGTCATGAGCAGGAATATGGTAGTTTTGTAAACAGTTAACAATCATGTCTTAACCAGCTGGGAATCCAATTTTATTTTTCATGAAAAAGTAGAAAAATTTTTCATGTTGAAAGGATTAGAAAATGTTTTCATTTCCGTGGCTTCCACCCAAATGTCTTGTGACCAGTCAGAATGAATCACAGGCCACTAGACTTGAACAAAGAAGTCGGTGTTTGAATATGATGAAGGTGGCCCAATATTGAAAGAACGATCCATCTCTAAATAAGAAATACATTTATTGCCCTTGTGGGCAGATGCAATATTTAGATTTATGTGCGAATCTTCATTTTTGATGATTTTTAACCTAATCTTAGGTGGATCATCTGTGTCTCTTCAATTTGCAATTTCTATGGCTATGGTCAAACTAGCTCAAAACTTTTTTTATCACATGAAAGTGTATAAATTAAGGTTTTATGTGACAGTAATGATTCAATTTGGTGGAAAACTGACATACGACTCATTGTGACTGGCTGCCAGACATGCAAAACTGAAGTATTATGCAGGAAAAAAATAGGAAGTTGGGGATCAGCATAAGGTGCAAGGCAGCCAAAAAGTCTATTTTCCAACTGAGATGTTTAATTCCATGAAGGTAATTACTCAGACTGGAATAGTACGGTTCAAGCTTCTGTTTGGCTCAACATTATCTGCAATTATGTGCCAAAGGGACCACACACACACTCAGGATGAATGTTCACATAAAGTGATATTTTGAACTTTTCCTTTTATTTTTCAGTATTCTTTCTCTGCACAAGACCTGTTAACATCAATCTTGCTATTGAGGACCAACTTGTAATAGTACATACAAATTGTTTTGGGTCAACCCCATATATTTTCTACTGGACACCTATGACAATAAAAGGCCCTGATCTATAGCCACATACAGTTCAAACTTTGTCATGATGCAAACATGCTCATTGGGAAACAAGAGCTGGGAGTCATCTTTTAGAGCAAACATTCTCCTTTTGATGGATTGTGGGGGTACTGCAAATTGCCACATTCGTTTCACAATCTCCCGAGTCATTTTTCTGGGTCTTATGCTCCCCATAATCACCAATACAGAAGGAAGTTAGCTGAACTGTCACTATTTGTTTCGCTGATTTAATCATTCAATATCATCTACCACAGAGACATTATATTTATTTTGTAAACTTCCTTTGGGCAAAACTATTAGGTTTCATACTTTGTGATGATTTAGCAAAGACAAAACCATAAAACTGCAGCTCCTGCTGAAATGATGGGGCTGCTTCATCTCACAAATGACACTGCTAACACCTATCAAATTGTCCCTGGAGACAAAAGTAACTTGGTATCACATGGATGTCATTTATATAACTAATGACTAATGGTGTGAGCTGTGTAAAAGCACCAAAGTCTGACACGTGAAATTTTTGCATTACAAAATACATGATGTCAATTCTTTGCCTCTGTCAGTGAGCAGTTTGAAAAAACAATCACTCACAAACACAATAATGCTGAAACAGTAATACATATAATTTTACAAATTTCATAGAAACGTATGGGAAGTGACACAGCAGATCGGTACACAGATACCAAATTTATCAATATACACACTGACCCAATGATTAGAGAAGAAAGAGTGATGACCACTCTTCACTTTTAGAGAGCAGCTTGAAAAAACACACTCAAAAGTAGAATATTTTGAAATAGTGATACACATACTCCACCAATTTCCTAGAAAAAAAACAGACTGACTGATGAAACTGCAGATTGGCAGAGAAGTGCAAAATACATTCAGCATAGACTGACCAGGTGACGAGAGAGAATAGAGTGATGTCAACTCTTTGTTTCTAGAGAGCAGCTTCAATTATTGAACACCCAAAAATGTAATAATACTACTGAAATAACAATAGATACAGAAACAACAGATTGGTAAAGAGGTGCTAAATTTATCAATGGCTGACCAGATCATTACAGTGAACAGAGTGCGTTTACATGAGGAGTGAAAATGCATTTGGTACCAAGTCCATTTTTTTTTTTTTTTCATGTGATCAGCACCTGACCAGATTTACAAGGATAATCTTGACCTGCTTATGCTTTCATTGTTCTAAAAGAGCAAAGAACTAAAATGCGAATAAAAATATGCCCCAAGTGTAGCTTCATTGGTAATAACAACTCAGGGGTCATAATCAATAACTCCACTTTTCTAACAAAATTTGAATGTGATCATTTAGTGATACCATGACAATTTCCACTTCTCTTACAGACTGCTGTTACAATGTGACCATGGCAAGTGGCATTTTGTAACCGTTTCGCAAAGTTACAGATGTTCATGAGCTCATACCTAGCGGTCTCTGGCCTTCTTTACAGCCATAGAGTGCCATGTCCAAGGAGACAGCCATTCTCTCCCTCTCCTCCTCCTGTATCCGCTTGACCAGACCCACAAACTGGGAGATGTACACAGACACAAACCCACCAAAGGCCACAACAAGCTCCTGCAAGATAGCGGATAAACAAGATAATAATGCAACACAGTAGAATAAGATGAGCTGTGACAAAATAAGATAAAAACAGCACAGCAGAAAATAATGCAACATGGGAGAATAAGATAAGCCATGACAAGATAAGATAAAAACTGTACAGTGGAAAGTAATGTGACATGGTATGGTATGATAACACAGGACAACCTGAGATAAATTAAGATACATTTAAAAAAAAAACAATGGTAAAACAGAAAGCAATGTAACATGGGAAGATAAAAATTAGAAAGGATGTGCTAAGATAATGTCAGATAAATGGTAAGTGAAATTTCATTGTGAAATGGAAAGTCATGCAATATGGTAAGACAATATAAACTGAGACAAGCTAAAAGAAGATATCTAACCAATGGTGAGGTGGAAAGCCATCACTTTCATAGATCTTTTACATCAATTTACAGAACCATGTGCCCTGCCACAGTTTCTTGCATGGACTGATAGTACCAAATTCGGAGAATTTTTAAAAAGATTACATTACTATCACCGTTTCTCTCTAATTTTCACGATTCTGAAATACTGCACAACAACTTGGACTTGAAACTTAGAGGTTAGAAGGGGCAAGGAGGAGGAGGATACGCATGTCTGAAAACTATTGATTTGAAAAGGAGCCTCATAAACTGGGCCTATTTCCACCCTAATGACTAAACTTTAAGAAAATGTCATGGACAATCTAAACTCTCACCTTTCTGACCAGTGGGCTTCCATCTGTTATACATCCAACAAGTAGAGTGCCAACATTCCCATCCACTGTCACGGAATGGTCAGTGCGGTCAAGTGATCTGGACACAAATGTTCCAAGGGCATATACGGTAGCTGCCCTGACCTGAAACAATGGTAACACGAGAAAGTAAATAAAAGCACATTCAGTTTTGAGATAGATTGGTAATAGTTTATGGTAATGATTGATGACATGGAATTGTGAATCATCCATTTAAACTGTGAAACTCTACCTCTGCAGACAAATACATATACATCTTACAATTTCAGTTTCTTTATGTTCTCATTATACAAACACACAATTATTTTCGCTATAATCTGACTACATTTAAAGTTAATTTAATAATGATCAATACCTCCCTAAAAGAACTTAAAGATCAAACCTGCAGTTGCCCCTCAATGTATCTTTTTAATTCATCAACTTTTCTAGAGCTGAAACCTTGTTTTCAAGGATTTATTTTTCTGTTCAAATTCCAAAGTTTAAGAACTCTTAAAAGTGTGACATCATTTTTCTGAGATTTTTTTTTCATTTCCGTTGAATGTAAAAATGAAAAATTTTTCCATGGGTTCCTGGAAGTTAGTCATTGTGCAGAAACCCCAGTGAATTTATAAACGATACAGACATCTACCATCCCAAAGCTGAGACAGAGATATCAAATGATGATGCTGATGACACCCACCTCTGGCTCAGGGTCAGAGAGGAGCTTGGAGAGCTTTTCATGAGCACGGTCCCGCACACCACACCAGCGAGCATTATCAAAGTTCGACCACACCTGAAATTAAATTCATCAAATTGATCACATGAAGAGAACCCAGGAAGCACTGATAAATCAACGAAATATTTATACAGCAAATATATAAATAATCTGCAGCCAAATTTAACTGATAAGGCAATACAACTTTACAGTGTGATAGGAAAAAATAAAAAGGATTACGAAACATTACTAAAACATTAAAAAAAAGGACAATTAAAAATCTATTGCTGATCTTTATGGTTTATTAAATTCAACTGCACTGAAATTGATATACATTCTCAACGATTATTAAGACAACACTTAAAATGAAACTTGCGTTATTAAGAAATAATCTTTGGGAATGTTTTTTTTTGCTATGTAATTTGTTATGCTTACAATGAAATAAAACTATAGGCTGAAACGAAACTACCCTTATAACAAACGTTTTCATTTCCCTGATTCCACTTTTCTTTCATACTGAGTGTAATCAAGACCAAGCTCAGGTACTGGACCAGTTTCTTCCAACAAAGAAATCGTCCACGAGCATATCAGGTACCAGTACCTGCAATGTGCTGTACTGCCCAGCAGTACGACACAAGCCCCGACAAAGAAATCGTTTGTAAGCGCATCAAGTACCAGTGCCTGCAATGTGCTGTATTGCCCAGCAGTTTGACATAAGAAAGGCAAGGCCTGATGCGTAGGCATGTAAAAATCATGCACCTACCATTCCCCATTTCACATCTCACCGTTTGCTCGTGCCCCAACTGAGTACAATGTACCATGAGAGAGTGTCGCCTACTATGTGCATGTATGAGACTATTACGATTTCGTCGTTATTTATAGCCACACAACCAAGGTATCAGAGGATGGATTGGCCTTTGCCTTTTCAATCATACACTATACACGCTTCCACTTAAGGAACCGGGCATCAAAGCAATGTTTCGTTCGCTTTGGGTTGCATGGGTCTTCAATCAATGGTGGTAATTTGATAACTAAACTTGCATCCAAGGGGTGAGTCTCCTGTTTCAATTTAGCCTCTTCGGATATAACAAAATAGCGATAGAACGAAATTATTTCCATTCCCCACAAATTTCATTTTAACTGTTTTAGAGTGTAACTAAAACAGAATGAAAAAAAAAGTAAAGGCTGAAATCTTACCAGTTGCTATATTTTACTATCCAAAAGTGATATGAAACTGAAATATTTTACAATTTACAAGGCACTGACCTTAGCTAAGCAAAGTGCTAACCACTGTCGAAGATGAGGGTTGGGATCACCGAGTTGTTCCAGGCATATCGAGATGGTATTGTCCTTCAGGGCTGCTTCCTGTCAACACAAAGTTAGGAGCACTGATAATTTTTTTTATCTCACCATGGTATCTTCTGTTTCAAACCATGTATCCCATCAGGATCTTGACATTTAATACAAATGTAAGCCTTACAACCAAATAACTAAAAACAGTAAAATGAACATATCTAGCACCATATCACATTTTATTAAATTCTAATATGATGTCTCCGTAATTCTGCAATGTTGGATAAAATTTAAAATCAAATACCTTTGTAAGCTTAAAATTCACTGTTATCCCAACCCTTTGCTAGTTCTACAGCTACAATATCATTATTGTTTAATAAGACAACTTACCCTGCCTGGGGCATAGTTATTCATGATAATTGCCATTACAAATGCAGCCATGGTTCGATGTTCTGCCTGAAATAATGAAAGTAGTTTTTGGCACTTTTAGTACAACAACTTTATGAGGTATACATATTTTTCCATAAAAAATATATGGAATATGTCCCTCCATATCCGGATACACATTTAAGGAATTCTGTAAATGTTAAGTGATATTTTTCAGCCCCAAGATGCAAGATGTGGAGACAAAGAATGGAATGTATAATTACCACTAAAGAATGAAAAAGTGCAGGCAGCAGGTAAAGAGATAAGATACTGGATAATTTCATTATAGATGCTCAGTGTTTTGACAATTGAGAAACACTACAAAATACTAATGACACCTAACCAATGGTCATATCTCATGAACCCAGGAGAATGCTGTTCTCTCAGGGCAATATAGCATGTGCCAAAGAATATTTGCTATGAAATGAACTGTGCATTATCTACTAAACCATATACAAATAAACAGGACATAAAAGAATGTGCAGTGCATTATTACTGAAGAAAGAACCAATGTACTGGTGTTCAGGCAAAGCAGGGCGAAAATAAATATAACAATGGACAAACTCATCATTAAGCATATATCTGCATCATTGTTATTACACTGGATTTTGGTGAAGTTCAACAATACATGTCACGTCAATGTTTACTGAGCTTGATCGATTAAAATAATAGCAAAACTATTTCAGGGGGTTATCTTGTATTTGACTGGTTTTGCTTCATCCAGTAAGTTAATGTTGAATACAAGTATGACATAGTGAATAGATGATACAGCATTCTGAATCATAATTTTCTTTGCAACAATTATACAAAAATGTATCTGACTTAAAAGTAAATAATATTTGTCGACTATCAAAAACTCTAATGCTGTGACCTCTCATTATGTTTTCCAATTTGAGCATAGAAATTGGTAAACAGATCATATATGTCTCACAATCTGGTGAAGTCAAATAGGGCTGATGTCTAATTTTTTTTTATGCACTAATTTATTGAGGCCACTGCAACTGGGCAATAATCTGACTTTGGTGAAAAAAATCATTAAGCTACAACTCTCCTGTGCCGATATTAACTCCCGCCATCCCATGGTTAATAAAAATCCTATTTTCTTCACAAAGCAATATTTTGAAATCTTCCTCATTTCATCTTGCCATATGACGTATCAATAAGTCAACAGTCATTTCTTCACATTTCCCAATAAAGGTTTATTTTGCATTCTGTGAAAATGATACTTAATCACAATCAATGCAAATACATGGCTGGAAAAAAAAAAAAAAAAGGATAGATGACTGTATATTCAGGTGAAAGTCAAGAAAAGTTAGCGGAGTTTTAAATACTGACATGACAACAGGCAAACTTACCTTTAACTACAGATCCTCAAAGAGTAGATATCGATTGTTATGGACTTTATTATTAAAAACATGACACAATGAAGCATGCATTTGCTTAAGAGGTTTTTCATAAAAGAAACAGAAAAAAAAAAAACACCTAAAGAAAGTACAACATACATGGAAAAACAACAACAACAAAAACCCTTACCTCTTCTGCTAATTAGCAAAATTTGCAAAGTCATAATCAATAAACATGATGTTGAAAAGGGAAAAAAGTATATGACGCTGCACTTTCAAAAGAAATTAGGAAATATCCGCCAAATTATAAACAGTGGGCACCAGGACTGATAAACAAGTGTTTTCCTGCAGATCCTCAAGGAGTATACATAGACTGAATATTTCAGGTTATCTAATGGATTCGTATTATTGACAATATGCGTGGTAGTCTGGAAAAAGTACCTAACAAGCCTAATAGAGTCTTCTGAGTTACAGACAAAAACAGTCAATTTGGGATCACAAGTTGAAAATTGAGTTTTAGTATTAAATGATGCTTCAGATTCGTATCTCCAAATTACAACAATTTCTTTTTTCATCATTTTTCCTCTGAATGTGTTTTCAAAGCTGTTTTCTGATATGACTACAATGAATGAATTCCAAATGTCTATTCAACTGACCTTGCTCTGTCACTTCAACTAGATCTAGTGGTAATCATGATACTGAATTGTATTGCAGTACATTTTTTCTTTAATTATCAAATCTAAACAAGGGCAAAGAGTGGGAGAAAACTAAATAAAGATATGTCTTTTTTCATGGCATATCACTCATTTCTCTCTGAAATTCATTAAAATTTGATTCTGAAACTTCATAAGCGTTTTCCTCGAAACCAACTTTTCTGACCTGATCACTTTTGTAAAAAATCATAGAAAAAATGCAAGAGACATTAAAACAATTAAAAAATCAAGCTAAATAACCAATAGTTCTAGTTTCAGAAATAATTAAGAACTCAGAAAATAAAATTTGTAGTAATTATACCTTTTTCCCGATTGCCAGAATTTGACGAATGAGCATGCATTTCTAGAAACAGTTAGTCACAAATAAATAAATAAAAAAAAACCATCAAGCTCACCTTCACATAAGAAAAAGTGTAAAGCACATGAAACAAAAAACAACCTTACCTCTTCAGAAAGATCATCAATAAAATCCACGAAAAATTTTAAGCCACCAGTCCTCACCAAATCATCTCGATATGGAATTATGAAACTCTACATCGCAACAATGCAAAGGGAAAAAAAAGGGGGGAAAGAAAATGATGAGACAGACCGGTGCAATGTGAGGATGCAAACACGCAAGCAAAACTATTAAGTCAAAGAGTACAAATATAAGACTTACTGCCATTGAGGTCTCTGACAGAACATTCAGGAAGTACTTATGGCCACTGTCTTTCACCAAGTCAGCTTGACATGACTGGAAGACAAAGTGAGCGGTGAGTCTATGCAAAGCTTCATGTCTGACCAAAAAGTACTTCCTGTCAAAGGCTCGAACCAAGGCAAATTCGTTAAATTAAATATTTTCTGCCAACAGTTTTCAATTGTTTTTGTTTTCAAAAAAAAAAAGTTTTTTGTTTGTCAAATAATTCAGGGTTCTCAATTCATGCTGAACAATAAATACTGGCCAGGAACAATAATTATTTCTAAGAACTTTTCCATTCTATATCTTTCACTATTGATTTCATTTTTTTAAAATTATGGTCAGCTGTCCATTTCTCTCCCTTGACCAGCTTTACGTTTAAATTAAGTTCTTCTACACTAAGAAACATCACTGTTCATACCGAATCGACAGCTAAGATTTTTGCCCAGATGAACACAAGAAGAGGTCGAAGTTCCCTGGCAGAACTCTGCAGCAGTTTCAGGACATAGGGGAAAATACCCACTGATAAAGCCTGAAATGGAACAGCACGAAGGCACTGATAAATAACATCTTTGTATAACTATAACCGAGACCTGAATAAATTTATATGCATGGTTTGACAATGGCTACAAGTTGTTTTCTGAATATTTGTGATTAAGCTCAAATACAAAAAAGGTGTGCAGTCTTCCTGCTGAAATGTAAAATGTTCAAACTGTTCAACACACTGGCATCTATAAAATAATTCTCACTGATTTCAATATACAGAAACTAATCAATTGATTTTCAAATCTTTACACTTTGGGTGGATTTGATATTTTTCCTATAGAACTAGAAATACTCTTGGGTCAGGTATACACAGACACCTGCAGATCTAACCACATCAACCAAGAATTTTTCCACATGATTTCACAGATTTATATCTTCAGTCTGTTCCACGTATTCTAATAAAACAAAACTGCATTAACCAGATATGTATGCAGTAACACTGAAACCTTTTGAGAAGCCTGACATTGAGACAAGGTTATAATAGATGATCCTCAAGGGCAAATTCCTACAAAGCGTCAGGGATATTCACTGGAATTGGAACCTGTGATGAAAATGAGAAAAAGGCTGTTTCTGTCACAATGCACTGACATGTTACATACCAGATTGACAGCCCATGGGCCAAGGTCAAGGAATTTGCCCAGTAAATCCAAAGCTCGTACTCGATGCACCTGACTCAGCAATACCTGGCAACATATGGTTTAAAAAAAGAAAAAGAAAGAAATAAGAATTTAAAAAAACAATGGCAAGCACAAATTTGAAAATTAATGCCCTTAAATCCTTCTTGTCTTGCGAATATTACACAAATTTACCCGTGATATTTCATTATTCATAGAATTCACTAGTTCACATAGATAAAAATTGTCAAATAATCATGCAAATTAGTATCCTTTAACATTTAGACTTTCTTAAAAAACAAAAAGCAATAATAAGATCACTGAATAAAAAGAACTGAAAAAGGGTTTAAAAAACGAAACAAAACAAAAACAGAAATATGGTGATATATAACAAAAAACAAATTTAAGTTTCTCTGAGCTATTTGTCACATGACCAGCTGACATGAGACGGATTTCAAACAGAGCTTTGTTGAGGAAAAAGAAGGCTTCACAGACCACAGAGTTATAAAAACAATGAATGTTCGTATCTCAGACAAAAGAGTTGTAGCTAAATAATTTTTTTTACCAAAGTCAAATACGCTCATTTCTTTTCCCTTATCACACCACTTAGTTCTATACATAAAAATTCTGCCACGTGACTCAAAATATAGTATCACAACTGTATCTCTGTCTACATCGAAAAAACCCAGAACACTCGCCTGTAAGACAATAGGTAATTGTTCAGGTGGTCTCCTAGTTTCAGAGCCGAAGTCTAACCAGACTTTGAATGCTGTCAACTGTTCACTGAAGAAGGTGCTGTGTGTGAAGGACATGTTCTCACTGATAGGTTTGGATGTTAGCTGCTGGAGGCACAGGTCTAGGGACAAGTCCCAGGCTTGCCTGCAAGAATGAAATTAAAAAAGCAGAAAATAAACAAAAAAAGACTAAAACAGGATTTTTTTATCTACTGAGGTGTAGATTTTAAATCTGAATTGCGACAGAAAAATTTAGCCTGTACAGTGGTCTCCACCTAAGAACCCGGTCACCGGGAGACAAAAAAATGCAGGCTCTTAGGTGGATGAGTTCTTAGGCGGATTGAAAACTCACACAACCTGTCTGAGCACAGACTGTGTTTACTATTATGATTAGCTGATTGCTACCGTTAGTTAAAGATCTATCTATGTGAATAAGTACAGTCTTCTTCCCTATGTGTATGTTGTAATTAGATCTAACAATTCCTGATCTTCTTAACGTATCATTACATCAATAATGTCCAGCGCTAAAACGCCAAGTAACTTTTCACCTAACGGTACTATTGTTGAATGAAAATATGATACTGGTATTGCTATGCTATGCTACGGATAATTGCACACGTCATGAGTGACTCAAATGTTTGCAAGGCAACCGCAGTAGACCAGTCAGGAGGCTAAACTTACACCTCGTTATCCACAGAGCCAATCATAAGTGCTGTCCCATGTGTTGTCAAACAAAGAATTGCTTACCGGTTGGTCCAGATGTGGCCAGATTATGCATTTATACACCAACCATCACTTTCACTCCTTTGTCTATCTGTTCCCTCGACCTTCATCTCCATTTTACTGCACATCTAGCACTGTGCATTTCTCTCAGGTGGACAATAAGATGTGAAATTACACTATAAGTACTCGCATGTCTTGGCCCGACACTGGGCTCTTAGATGGATTTTTTTATTTGGGAACGGATTCTTAGCGGGGTAAATTATAGAGGAAAAATTCTGTTTTGCAGCAGAGACGGGTTCTTAGACTGACCGGGCTCTCAGGTGGAGACCACTGTACTATGGTCGTATCAAGCATATTGTGAACATAAGCTCCTTCTACACAAATTTATCTTATAAAAAAATATTCTACAAACACTGTGACTGTATCACAATAGTGCCTTGTGTCAAAAGTTTCTCTTATGAAAAATATTATTTAACTATACTTTCATCTATTTTCATCCCCATAGGTTCTCTGTAATGTGAGTGTAACATAAGATAAGAGAAGCTATGCTTTATGTGTCTCAGCGGAAAATTCCTTTCCCAATGGACGAGGCTCACTACTAAGTGACGTATTTAGACATGCACAGATGCACTTGTTTGACCACTGCAATAAAACAGTTAAAGACAGGTCTTGCCCACTTACCACATGGCATGTTGATGAGTGGGTGGTAGTTTGGGATTGGAAATAGGGATGCAATTGTATGATCTCATGATGCGTTCAGCAAGAAGGAAGTTCCTGAACAGACTTGCCACTAATAAATCTTGGCGAAAGAGCTTTTGGAACAATTCTGTAAAATATAGTAAGAACAAGAGGCTCAGTCAGAAACGCTGGACAATCATTGTATTCTCAATGATGCTGATATGCTAAATTGGTCACAAATGA
This sequence comes from Peronia peronii, assembly GCA_039654565.1. Taxonomy (NCBI): domain Eukaryota; kingdom Metazoa; phylum Mollusca; class Gastropoda; order Systellommatophora; family Onchidiidae; genus Peronia; species Peronia peronii. Next base: position 18,449 of record JBCEWB010248090.1, read on the forward strand.
TAAAACACTAGTACCAGTTTATCATTTCCACACTCTGAAGGATTGTCCTTGCCAGATAAGAATGTCAGGAATCTTAGAATCCATTGTGATTTTTTTTTTTACCAGTGTGGAAATGACGATATGTATATTTAATAAAACAAACTTTAAAAAACAGAAGATATGTCAATACCATGGATAGAATGATGTTGGGAAAGTTACTGACGTGACTCACTCATTGTCACTCATCTGACCTACATCATGGTAATTCTTTAGTGAACAGTCTAAATTTCTTCGAAATATATGTTCTTCACTATCTGCTGAATTACACCATCATTTCCTTTTTTTTTGGGTTTATTTGAAAGTACTCCAATTAATTTCATCATATCTAAAAATGGAGGTTTTACCATACTGAACGAACGACTTCCTGAACATGATTTTGAAAAAACGCATGTAAATATTTATTTTTTTCTTCAGATTTAGCCTTCCTTGCTGAGTCTGAAAACATAAAATAGCAATTAAATTGTAAATATATAATAAAACAGCTATTAAAAGAGAAAAAGGATAAACCTCTTGGTAAAGAATTCCATGCTATGGTGTCTGTGATTGCAGTAAAAACCCAATTTAGCTCTCCAAGCATTGTTCTCCTGTCACTCAATTGTCCAGGTATTCTGTAGGAAATACAAGAAGTGATTAATTAGTACATTCATTCAAAGTCAACAGTCATATTTGCTGATTCATCTTTCATAACTATCATTTTTTTGTTTTATTAATCACTTCTCAACTACAGCAGTACAAGAAACATCAACAAATCATCTCTCATATGTGAAAAAAATTGTGGTACGTGCATGGTCAGCCCACCACCAATCACCCTTTCTTCTCCTTTGATCTATTACAGAATCTGTTGATAGAAGCCACAAGCTGCTGACTAGCAGATGAAGTAGTGATGGGTGTCCAAATCAGGGGCATACTCTCCTTGATATAACAGTTTGTGACACTGAATAACAATCAGCACTTCTGATTATTGCTGGGAAAGTACAGGGCGAAGACCGGTTGGCTCATGCATAGTGGACAGAACTGGGTGCAGGCGAGGGAAGACTGACTATATCTCTGATGCTAAGTACAGGATCGCAAAACTGGAGTAGCATTGAAGTAGTTAAGATTACATACAAATCCTTCATAATGCTTGTAATAAAACTTGTTTTAAATGTCCTGCAACTTCCATCTCATTTAAAAACATTTATTAAGGCTTGTCCTGCAGGAAGACACAGTGTAAACATGATCCCCTAACTATATGTAAAACTCACTTGTCAACCATCTCCATTGTGAGGCCAGGTACCAGGCTTCTATTCTGTAAAACATACCTGCAAAAATACAAGGAAATAGTTTCAAATTATTTAAACCCCCTGTTTTCACCTTCAGAGCTCGTAAGACACATCATATTTCAGTAACTGATTAAGTCTCTCAAACCATCACTGAGTGTATCAACTAAACAAAGCAAGTTGGAACAAAGTTTAAATCACATGATTGAAATATAAACCACTGACTCAAATTCAACTGATCTTGGACACTGACAACAAATGAAGGCAATTCCCACTCAGACAGTAGATATACTTCAGTACTAAATAACGACTGAATAGGAGAAGTGTCCAGTTCTTTAACTCATTCCATTTAAGTGAGCCTTGAAATAATGGGGAATATGAAGAATCATATGACTTTTACACAGTTAATGAAAATACTATCACTATTTACCAAAAAGAAACTGTTCTACACGCAATCACCAGTAGTATCATCTTTAAAATGATATTTCAAACAATTTCAACGCCATTTTCCTGAGAACATCTCTATCCATAATCTGAAACTTCAAGCACATTGAATTACTAATTAGAACCAAATTCCAATTTCAAAGAAACAATAATATTATCCTAACCCACCATCGCAATGCCACTTTGATAGGGGTAGTCAAACATGAGGTGAAGAGGTCAGCAGGTAAGTCAGGATTCATGGGTAAATGCTCTGTGGCCCCACAGGCTGCAAGCAAAATGCTGTTTTTTATACTGGATGGGACACTCTGTTCTGTATTCAACTGTCCTGTGGTCTGAAAAATTCACAAAAGTAATTGATTTTTGCTGTATTGAACTAGAACCATGCTACAAAATCTCTTCATTTTTGTCACCTGAGATCTAATGTTATGCACAACAATCTATAAAAGTGTGCTTCCAAAAAATATACAAAATCTGATAAAACAGTGAGGTATAAGGCATTCACTTCAACCATCACAGAATATTTCTTATATTTATCAGGAGCCAGTCGATAAATTTTTATTTTCCTATGCCCCAAAATAAGAAAAGAAATTGGAACACATTTTTATCTACATTTGTGAAACAAATGATTTCTTGCCTCAAACTAATTTCAGAGAAAAAAAAACAAAAAAAAAACCCTAAAGTTTTGAGAGATTTCTAAAAGCATAAGCACCAAAAACTTACTGTTGCTTCATGTTCTCGCTGAGTTGTGAATGTCTTGAAAAGGTCTATTATAATTCCAGCATTGGAGCAGTCAAATACATAAATTGAAGGGCTTCCCATCCACATTTGCAGATCATATAGGGACAGCGGAATGTACTGTGTATAACTCTGAAAACAGTAACAAATATTTCATGCATTGTCTAGTGAAACTTTTTATATCATGACTTAGACAGAAGATTAGAATTGCATAAATTTTATTTTTGCATATGACTGACAATTTCAATCATGTAAGAAAAATCTTGAACTCATTTAAGTTCATAAAATAATCCATGTCTCTAATTTCTGTCTTCAATATTTCCTCTCATGTTTTCTAACATCTATTTTCTAAGTGATTCTGATAATTACAGATAATTAATTTATTATTTGAAAAATAATACGCTTACCTTGTTAAAGACCCAAATTTCACCATTCGTTGTGGGTTTTGGGACCCCATGGCCAATGTAATGAAAAAGTACTCTCTCCTCCTACACATGAACAAGAGAGAAAGAATGTCAAAATGCAACGCAGAAAAAAAAAAAAAAATCATATGAAAATTTTGAGAGGCAATCTAGTTGAGAGGCCTACACCACCAATGGTAACTTCTTGTTTCTCTAAATCCCATTTCTGAAGGCAGATGGGCCATGCTTTTTAAGTCACTGTCCCATACAATCCTTTTGTATCTGCAACAGGATGCATAGTGCACTTTTTCCAGTATTTTTGGACAAGACAAACACATACATTTTCTAAGATGATTTACTTCAAGTGTTCAGTTCCCATTCATTTTAAAAGGAAAATGAAAAAGCTTTAATTTTCAAGCTTTATTGCTGGTCTCATTTTCAAAACTCAAATACAGTGGTCTCCACCTAAGAATCCACCTGCCATTGGTAGGATGTCTCCCATGGAATGACATCCTCGACGTTCCAGAGATGACATTTCTTCTCTCTCCCTACTCATATCTTCTGTCATGCTCTCTTTCCTCTCTTCTTCTTGACGTGTAAACATAGCTTACCATGTTTGGCACAATATAGCTGTGATTGTGCTGATGTGCTGTTAAACCCCAACACAAACAAACAAACAAAAACAAGCCTAAGAGTCTGGCCCACCTAAAAGCATGCTTCTGATGTGAAACAGAATTTTTTCACTAATTATTTACCTGCCCAAGAACCCATTCCCAAATTAACAATCTGCCTAAAAGCCTGGATCAGACCAGGATGATGAGTTCATATGGGTCAGTTAACTTGAGAGAAATATCAGGGTTATCAGTGCAAAATTGAGCCAACCCCTGAACTTAGTCAGCCGGCATAGGAAATATCAAATACGACTCAAATTTCATCCCACAAAGACCTCAGTACATACAAAAGCAAACTGAAGGTTTTGTCACAAGAAAAACAATACATTAATACAAGAAATTCTAATCAATACTAATGTCAGTGATGAATTATACTGATGGCCAATGCACTTAATACAGTACAATTAGACTAGATCCAGATCTCAAGTCCAGTCTTACAGAAATGTAACTAACTAGTAATAGTATAATTCTAGTAAATGTAGAAGCACCAAACCATTCCAACAATGACACCGGCGGTCCTGAGACTGTCTAAATGTTTAATCTAGGCAGAGGATCCCAAGTTACATCTAGATCTAGATTCTGTTGTCTTCACTGTCAAAGTAAAGGATCAGAACTTGCCCCATACAGAATAATCAGGAGAAGTGCTCTATAAAACAGGTTTTTTTTTCTCTTTCTTTCAAAACACTCTTAACTGTAATTACTAAGGATATTTCTAATATCCACCAATCTTCCGTTTAATCTGTTATAAACGTAGGCTTCAAGGTGCGATACTTAGCTGTGCAGTAAAATGGGCAGGAGGCAGAGGAAACAGGGAGAAGAGGAGGAAGAGTGATGGATAGGCCTGTGCATGACCGACAATGTTCATGACTGACGGTTAACTGGTCAATCAACTCCATAACCGTCAATTATTATATTGTTTAAATATTTTCCTCTTTGTCATGTGTAACGTCGGTTACGGTTATGGCCTTGACCTTGGTCTATTGTGACTAAAACAAAAACAAAAAACACCACTCACGCTCAGCCTGAGTTTCGCTCACTTGACCTTTGACCGTGGACCCAGATTAAGAAAAATGTGGGGTGTGAAACTCAATATTTCACAAATCTGACCTTGCAGATCGATCGGGCGTCAAATTCTAGAGCAGTTTGAGACCAAATATTACCATATTATGCTCATAAACTAAAATTTCAATTAAATCACAAACAATAATGATCACTTCACAAGTCAGCATTTTGTAACAACATACCACGTGTCAAACGTTTGCACTGAGGTGGGTTGGTGGCAGAAGAGGAAATTCAATGAGTGTGCCCGGGCGCCTTGAAGTCTATCATTCAAAAATGGTTTTAACCCTAAAAGAATCACAAGAAACAGCCAGAATGCAATATTGCCACAATGATATTGATTTATGTT
>JBCEWB010248198.1:0-23402 GCA_039654565.1 Peronia peronii
GACCTCGACAGGTATTCCAAAATGGCGGCCCGACGCTTTCCGAGCGTTCCCGGCTTCACCCGAAGCACCGCCTGCACTTCTGTATGTATCTATTCTGTGATGAGCACTGGATTGGGAAGCTATGTAAATCATCCTGACAATTTTCGCTTTATGTGTGGAAAATTTACTCTACAAGATCAACGCAGAAAGTTGACAAGTAAAGTAAAACTTGGGGTCATCAAGGCAAACTATGGGCACCACATGTGAGTTACATGACTTGCTTTTCTGGAATATTGAAATAGTTTAATAGCCAAACACAGTAAATTCCTTTTGCTGTACCCATGTTCTGGACGTTAACAAACACTCATCACTGACTGTTACTTTTGCATGACGAAAATTGCGGGCTTCTAAAAACAACAAACAAACAAATAAACAAGTCAAATATTGTATACCCAAACTGCCGATCAGCATTAAAACTAGTGCCTCATGACGAAGAGGCCTGCTTGATGGTAGCAATAGTTCTGATGATGAATGTTTCAATAGTATTGCGGATGATGAGGACGAATTTGAAACAGAAACTGGTGAAAAGATACCGCACTTGATTAATCAAAAAGATCTTACTGACCTAATCAGGGACCTTTCCTTGTCCAAAGAAAAGTCTGAGGTTACAACAATGGAATCTTTTATAATAAGGTACCAGAATAACTGTATTTCGTAGTCGCCACACAAACCTTCCATTCTATTTTCAAATGAAGAGGGATGTTTGCTTGTTTAATGATACTAATGGTCTTATGTAGGAGCTTGGGCATTATCAGGTCCCAAATGAATGGAGGCTTTTCATAGATTCAAACAAGGCAAGTTTAAATATTTTACTGTTACACAATGGCAACATTAAGCTCTCTGTGCCATTAGCGCAGGCAGTGGATTAATGGAAACTTATGCGTCAATGGACCTTCTTCTGAGAGTCTGCCAGTACGCAAACACAAATGGAACATTTGTGGTAATCTCACAGTAATATCTTTACTTCTTGGACTGCAGATGGGCTATACCAAACATATGTGTTTCTTGTGTCTTTCGAACAAATTGATAATACCAGTCATTGCATTAGAAAACAAGGACTAGAAAGGAGCGCTAATGTATTTGGCAAGTACGATGTTCAGCATATGCTTCTAGTAAATTCACAGAAAGTGTTCTTGCCCCCGTTTCACATAAAACGGGATTGATGAAGAACTTAATTGGCAAAGCTATGGACAGTGTAACGAATCATGATTATACATGAGCGATGTTTGGCGGGTCGCCATTGTATACACTGGGCCCATGCGAGTGTGTGTTGTGAGCATAGCGTGTCTGAGATACTCTCTAAGCATTTTGTACGGGATATTTCCAGTCAGATCTTGTGTGTGTATTACGTCACGTGTGTACGCACTACGTCATGGTTTTGTGTGTGCGGCAGTAATTTGTGATGAGGACTTGTTTGTTCGAGGGGGTTCGAGATGCGCATTACGTCACGGTTTTGTGTGTAGCAATGGCGACCGTTAAGATCGAGAGAATTCTGGTATGTGAGAGCTGAGTCTCGTAGGTTCGGGACAGTCCAATATTAGCTGTTGTCTATATAAGGGCTCAGCCAGAGAAAGTGCGAGAGGAGAGCAAGAAGTAGAATGCAGCTGTGTGCATCGGAGTTAGACAGCTGCCCTGAAGTTTGTATTGTTACCAAGCACCTGCAATAAATTCTGCATCGTTTCGACGTCGAGGAGTCCAGTTCTTATTTCTCCATTACTGTGTGTCTTCTCCGCATTCACCGCCTGATCACCACTTACAATGTCACAACTAACACTCATTCAACATCCAAGAGTTCGTGACAGACAAAAATGGAGACAAATTTCAGTATCTCAGGGAGAAATGTGGAGGCGACAGAAGTGAAGGAAAACTGAAAGAAGGTATTTTCTTAGCCCCGAAATTCGTAATTTGTTTGCTGATGACTCATTTAAGGACAAACTAAATCCACTTGAACGTGCAGCCTGGGAAGAAATCCAGTTGGTTGTGGAAACTTTATAGAAAATTACAGAGTGGATAACTGTTCTGGCTTTGTCGAAAACCTGCTGAAAACATACTGTCAGTTGGGAGTTCGAATGTCTCTTAAAATGCACTTTCTGTACTCGCATCTTGACTGTTTTCCTTTCAGTCAAGGAGATGTCGGTAATGATCATGATGAAGGATTTCACCAAGATATAAAGGTGATGAACGCATATATCAAGTCAAGTTAAACCCCAATATATTGAAGGATTACTGTTGTTTTTTTTTCAACACAAAACGAACACTCCACACAAGCGAAAGTGCAAGTGCGTCAAGTACTTCTGACTTATTTGAAAGATGCTGCTAGTTTGTTGTTTTGATAAATACTGGACTCTTTGTCAGTCGTTTAGCACTTTGAAATGTCTTAAAGAGTAATTAAAATGTATCTGAGGCTCACTTTTATTCTCAGCGCTCTTTCTATGTTTATGTAACTAATGGGAACCCTGGATATCATAAAATCTGACGTGCAAACTCAAATCTGATCAGATCTGAAATCAGCGACGCCAATTACTTTAAAACACGTAATATTTTCCAAGAGGCAGAGGAAAAGTTGAAATTTGTTGACCAGTAAATTAATGGCCATTTTTTATTCTTTTGCTCGTTCAGAATACATAATTTACATCTTCGTCCTGAAGGTGGTTTTTTATTATTAAAGATAGACTATTTTAATCTTTTCCATCGACTTCATTGTTCAAATTAGAGGAAAATAGTGAAAAGAAAATCGACTTTTTCAAGCGGTCGCCGTGGCAACGCCGCCATCCTGGATTGTGGCGTCTCTACAATGACTAACTTTAAAATCTATCTCCTCCGCCTAATTTCAACGGAATTGATGAAACTTCATGAACACGTTGTTTAGCATAATATCTAAAAAGTAAGATATTTTCAGCTTGTTTTATGCGGAACAAAATTTTCTGGAAATTTATATGAAAATGTCATGTAATGAAATTGAACATTTCCCCGTTTTTTTTTGTTTTTTTTTCATATTAAAAACCAATTTTTTTCTCAAACGTACAAACCGAACGGAACGTTATTATTATTGTTATTATTATTATTTTGGTCTTGTTGTGAAAATGATGTCTGATAAATTTGGTTAGAAAAAAAAAAAAAGAACATAGCAAAATACTGTCAAAAAATCGGATTTTGAGAAAAATGCGTTTAAAGTTGTTTTTCAGCTAAAAATTGAAATGTTGAGTTTTTTTGTCCGGCCTCAGAACGCATTAGCTCTCTCTCTCTCTCTCTCTATATGACTTCTATGTCTTTTGTTGCCGTTTTCTGGCTTTCTGGGCGTATCTTTTCTCGAATTTTGCTCCCTACCGTCTCTCTTCCAGCATTATAAAGGCTCCCATAGAGTCACTTCCGGGTTTTTGAGAGTCTATATGTGGTCTCCATGTCTTTTTCTGTCCAAACCAAGAGTGTCTTGACCTTTACTATGGCAAATAGTCCACAATGAGCTCTGAAGTAGCAGAGAGAGAGAGAGAGAGAAAGGTTTCATTATTTTTAGGAAGTGGACGTTAATTTTAGAGCTCCTGGTGAACGCTTACTCTGATAATCTGCATGATCAGCAGTTTTTACGCCTCAGAGTGTTCATCCAATGCCTATCCCTGGCACTGAGACTCAAGATACTGAGATACAAATAGTGATGATCCATCACAGCATGTAGCAGCCAGAGGGAGCCAAATCCTAGTTGACATCATACCAGGCCTACCATTGAATGACCATGGGTCAAACGCACTAGAATAGACATATCCACTTCTTGATACCATTTTTATACTTAGAAAAGGCAGGACTTTTAAAAGAAACAAAAACCCAAAATCGCATTTTTGAGCAAAATCCATAATTCAGGACGCGCTTCCCTCCTCCCCCTACCCCCTTTGAAAAATATTTCAATAGATTACATAGTCAGACTAATCCTGAGCAATGTTATAGAGGTATCCTACAAGGCTTAGATTTACTTATGATTGCCTATAACAGTTTTGTTTACTTTCTCGATACGTGTATTAATTTATTCTCCATTTGCCATAGGCCTACTCATGTAGGCCTGTATTTCTTGTCCAAACATTTTAGATCTACAACACTTTGAATCTATGAAACATCATCATAGCGTTGTCATTTATTTAAGTTTCTGATAAAATACGAGCTCTTATTCATCTTCCGTGGATGAAAGAAACATTGTAAAACCAGTCTAATTTTGAATTAATGTTCAATGCCAAATGTTTTACATTACGATGTTCTCGACACGTTGATTTAAAAAAGAATTGCATCTATGAATAGAAATCTTGATTACAGTATTTCTGAAGTCAACAGTTTACCTGTATTTTCTTTTGTATTTCGTCCAAAGAAAGGGGAAAGAAAGAAAGAAAGAAAAAAAAGATAAGAATATCACACGTGATTTCTGGTTGTTGTGATGTCAGTCATTACAACTTTTGACACATTTTTCCACAGTTTCCGTATATGTCTGAATTTGTAATGAAGCTTTAAATGTCAGCGAATTTAATGATAGGAAAATTCTTGTTCTCACTTGTTGTCATTTGTGTAGATGGTAAAGGGAACAGCTGAGAGAATACAGCCTTATCATAAATGCTTTATGAAGAGGCAACTGTTTTTTATTTTTATTTTTATTCTTTTATGCGAACTGTTAGCAGATCTGAGAATGCTAAATATAGTTCAACCCATCGTCGCTAAAAAAAGATCATTCTTCGAATGAACTGATGGGCAATTGTACGATTGTTTTCTTCCTTTTTTTCCTGACAAAGAATATACTTTTGTCGCGATGAGGAGTGACTTCTTTACTTCGTGAAGCAGAAAGAAGGAACACCATGTTGGTTTCTCTTGCAGTTTGTTCAAAACAATAATTTTCTATTCAATATCTTTTTAGGCCAATGCCAATGACCTGCTCGGCGGAGACTATGAATGGATTGTAATGTCCAACACAACTTGTGAGAAATTTCTCAAAGTTTCCAATTTTCAAGGAAGCAATATGTTGTATCTACGTCAGAGGCATAGCATGAGGATACAAACCCAGGAACTATGCAGTCGTGACGAGGACCAGTTAAGCAAAACTGATGATCAGGTACACATTTAACAACAGAAACTCCTAATATCGGTATTTCAGGCTCACTATATGTAGTTGGTGGAGTGTGATCATACATTATATATAATTATTTAGATTCTCACCGGTATTCATTACATAGAGACAAAAATGTGATTTCGTCATATTTCATCCCCCCTCCCCCCTTTCTGCCCATAAAAAGGTAAGATAAAAATATCACACGTGATTTCTGGTTAATGTGATCTGGGATATACAATAATTGTATTGACTTACACGAATCAATATCTTGTGTCATCTCTTTTCGAGGTCGACTGCAAATGACTGCCATCTCTGCTCGCTCGACTCTTCTGGTGCATTCCTTCAAAGATAGATTCGTCCAATCTTTGATGTCATCCATCCACATTCTCCGCTGTCTTCCTCTCGCTCGTTTTCCCTCGAACTTCCCTGCCAGTGTAATTTTCAGATGGTGTTGAGTCGTTTGATGTGACCAAAATATTGTAATTTCTTTTTTTTTTGACTTGTTGTCAGTAGCGTAGATTTGGCTTTTAGCATAGTACAAACATCCTTGTTGGTCTTTCCCTCTGTCCAACTAATTCCTCCCATAAGTATGAATGTCCACATCTGAAAAGCCTCTATCCTGATTTTTGTTTAGAGTCCAAGTCTCTGATCCATACAGTAAGACCACATTATTATAGCACTTAACAAGAGTCAGTCTCAACTCGAAGGAGATGTGGTTAGGTGTTAACATTGACTCCATGGATGTGAAACGGCGTTTTTGCTGTTCCAATACCGGTACATATTTCATTTTCTTCCCACCTTTTTCCATCTTCTGTACGGTATCGTTATTCTACGCCTTTCAACCTCCTCTGGGGTGGTTATCTCGGCGGCGGTTTCTCGGCATCTTCTATATAATCTGTTGGCTTAAAATATAAATTTTGCCACGTGTCCCAGTTCTTTACCATTAATTTCTATGCTTGTCTTAATTCCTATTTTAGTAACATGATCATTACTTTTGTTTTCTTCATATTCATTATCTCGTCCATTTCTTTCATTTTTTCTTTGCCATGCTGACTAGATTCCGTAGGTCGTCCTTAGTAATGGTCAAGGTACTGTGTCGTCTGCCTGCTTTTCAGTTTATTGATTTTCTGTAATTGATATCGATTGCATTCATTTCTTTACTTTTACAAAATATAAATTCTGTATAAATGCTGGAGAGGAATGGAGAAAGAACACAGTCATGTCTTGACACCTCGATTAATGGGCGTTTATGGTTACAGCTGATTTTGTATTCTGATTGCGGCTTTCTGGTGCCAGTATAGATTTGCTGTTTCCATCAATTCCTATTTTCTCCAGTCATTTTGTCATCTGTGCGTGGCATACCGTATCAAAAGCCTTTGCGTAGTTGATGAAATATGCATACATGGTGCTTAGACAAAATTTCCTTCTCTTGTTCCGTTTCCCGCTCTAAAACCAAACTGTTCTTCTCCTTCTTCGTTGATCTTAAATTTGGTGCGGTCATGGATTACTCTCAGCAGCACTTTGATACATGTTTTCATGCTTGTTTTTCTTAGGCCTTTCAATCCTAAGAACGTAGGATTATCTCGGCTCCAAATGGCTGCCTGTTTTTGCTGAGAATTTTTGTGGATTGAAATTTGGAATATGGAAATTTTGCCCGGACAGCGGCACTCCGCCTACTCTTCATCGATTTTGAACTGCCAAGGGTTCTTTAACGTGCGTAACGTACACACGGGACCTCCGAAATATATTCGCCCTTATCCGAGAAAGCTAGACGTCGGGCTGCCCTACCCAAAGGACCCTTGAGTCACTGATAAAAATGCAGGTTTTCGATCTTCGTGTCCTTCCACCCCCGATGGAAGGTCCCGCGAGTCGATTCCGGCCACAACATCACCGACGTGAGTTGTTTTCACCATGAAGCAGACGCCAAACCACATAGCCACGGCGACCCCGGTATCATGGGGCATAAGGCTTGTTTACTAAATCCACATTCATGGACCTTTACTTTCTTTGAAAGCGTGATAAACACAGATCTTGTTAGTTCTTCCGGTATGTGCCCTGATTCATATATCCCGTTGAAAAGTTCAGTTAGTTTGTTAATGATGAAATCTCCTAAAACTTTCAACATTTCAACTGTAATTCCATCTTCTCCTTCTGTCTTGCCTTCTTTGGTCTTTCTAATCGCTTTCTGCTTTCATAATAGGTTGTTATTCTTTGGTGTTGGTATCTGAGGCCTGTCATTTTCAAAAAGTTTTCCAATGTATTTACTCCATCGATTCAAGACTTCTGTTTTCTCAAACAATAATTTTTATTCTCCTTCCATACTTTTGACGCAATCAATTGTGGTATTTCTTCTCGTTTTTTTTTTTCCAGGCAATTCTCTTATGTCCTTGTGCATTTGTTGTGAATTATTTTGAGCTTCTGCTTTTTCTATGTTGTTCCATTTTTTCCGTGTCCAATCTTCCTTGGCTGTTTTACATTTTTGTTGAACCTTGTTTAACTATGAGTACAGATTTGTGTTTTGGCTTTCCTTTGTGACATTTGCTCTAGGATTCCTACAGTTATCGATTTCTACAGCTTCTTTTTCTTTTTTGGGAATGCACATATTTTCATGCCTGATGCTGTCCTATCCCGGATGCATTTCCACTTGACGTCAATCTGTTCATGTTCAATTTCATATCTGTACTGCATTAGAGATTCGTTTAAGAGTATATGGAATTTCTTTTTGTCCCCAACATTGTACTTTTCCTATAGTTCTAGTGTCGACTTTAGTTTTCCGATATCTATACGATTTCTGTTGTCTTTAACTATTTGGATTCTCTGTAGTCTTATTGCCACTAGTGAGTTTATATCTGCTCCAGAGTATGTTATGCATTTCTTTATGCTGTTACGGAATCTATTCCGAATCAGAGTATAATCAGTTTGATTTCTTTTTATGTCACCTGGATATTTCCATGTGTATCACCTTCTTGGGGGTTGTTGGAAGAATGTATTGCTACCGGTACCTATTAGGTCATTTTCTTCACAAAATTGAATCAGTCTTTCACCATGTTCGTGTGGTTTTCCCATTTCAAAGTTTCGTATTACATCATCATGTTTCTTGTCACCTATTTTGGCATTGAAATTCCCCATAACAATCAAAACTTCTGTGGACTTGACTCCTTGATGAATTTTTGCACTTCTTTATAATATATCTCGATATCTTCTTGTGAGTATTCTGTTGTTGGTGCATAAATCTGGATTACAGCTATGATAAAAGGCTTTGCTTTAATTTTCACACAAATGTTTCTTGCACTAACTATCCATGATCCCATGATGTATTTCGTTAAGCTGGTTTTCTTTTATCAGTATTCTGACTCCACGTTGGTGTTGTTCTCCACCTGAGTGAATAAGGTTGTACTTTTCGCCTCTGATGATCCTTCGTCTGTCCATCGACGTTCTCCCATAGTTGCCATATCTGGGGGCTCATTGACGTAGTTTAGCCGCTCAGTCAAAACTGTTGTCCGGGTTGAAGGCCACTGCTGTACACGCAGTATTCGAGGAGCCATACGTGAGCTAGATATAGGAGTGGAAACCAATAGGATCCTATCCCTCCTCAGAGGATCGCCGTGGCCATGTGGTTTGGCATCTGCTTCTTGGTCGGTAAGGTTGTGGCCGGAATCGACTAGCGGGTCCTCCCACTGGGGGATGGAAAGACACGAAGATCAAAAATTTGCATTTTCCAATGACTCAACTGTCCTCTGGCTTCCTCTGGGTAGGGAAGCCCGACGTCTAGCCTTCTCGAATAAGAGCGAATATATTTCAGTGGTCCCGTGTATACGTTACTCATGTTAAAGAACCCCTGGCAGTTCAAAATCGATGAAGAATAGGCGAAGGCCGCTGTCCGGGCAAAGTAATTATTTCCAAGTTCCAAATTTCTACCCACAAAAATTCTCAGCAAAAACAGGCAGCCACTTAGAGAAGAGGTAATCCTACTTTCTAATCTTAGGATTGAAAGGCTTAAGAAAGAGAATGAAAAATTCCTCTTCCTATATCTTACAGCCTCTTACACTAAATTTCTCTCCCGTCCTTATCCCCTACACCATTCCAAGTTTCATTTTATTCAATACTTGGATACGTTTATCATTGATCAGAATATAATTGAAGTTTATCAGTCTGTTCGTGAGCAGTATGGGCAGAATTATTCAATCAAAAGGTTCATGGTTGACAAATAAGAAACTTGTTTTTGTTTCTCTCTCTCTCTCTCTCTCTCTCTCTCTCTCACTCACTTTTTTAACTCCTCGCTTTAGTTGGCTGGTCACAGTGGCGTCTTTATTGTCCCAGAGATTACTGGTTTCCTTCACTAATAGTTAGCAGAAAATTTGTTTAAGGCATGTGCTTCCATAATTCTGTTACGATTCATTGATTGGAGGGAGCCTCGTAAATTTATTGACGTGTGTGTGTATGTATGTGTGCCTGTGTGTGCGTCTGAGACAGAGAGAAAGAAAGAGGAGAGGAGAAGGAAGAGAGAGAGAGAGAGAGAGATCCGTTTTCCTATCCCATATGTTGTAACTGCATTCTCGGAGTTCCTCCTCAACTGTCTATTTATACTATCGATGCAATTACAATACAACCAGCCTCATGATCTATGTGCGTCTACGAATGCGCACCTGAATGTGTGCGAGGTGTGTATATTTTTCACATTTTCTTATATTCGGTAAATAATTCTTTTTCTTTTGGATTTTGCACTTATATCAAGGGAGTTAGTATATTCAATTCTTTTTTTTTATTCTTTTTTTTGTAACCTTCATAAAAGAAATTTGAAAAGATTCAGCAGAAAATTAAGGTTTTTACGAATCATGGTATATTCTGCCCTTTTGGAGGAGAAACATTAAGTGATTAAGATTGATAATTGAATCTGACGGTATCAAAATTGTTATAGTGGCTGTCCCGAACAGAGTTCCCCCCCCCCCACCACCCCTCCACACATCGTTTTGCTATGGCAGCAATTCAGCGGAGACACTGAGCCAGCATGTGATGACCGAGAATTCTCCCTCTGGTTGTATTTCACTCTCTTTAACTCTACGTGAGAACCCGACAACTTATTGAATTCAATGAAAATCTACCTGCTTATACGTCACCATTTCTTAATTCTACGCTAGCAAATGGTGCACTGGCTTTATTGATAACATCGCATTCATCTTACTGTTTTCTCAGACTGCCAGAAGTATTAACCTCATTGCTTCCTTCATTTCAGATAAATCTTTTGTCGCTCGGTTTTGAAGCACTGATGAGGGCAGTCATAATTGAAAACTTGCCAGGGAAAATGGAACAGAGTAACAATCTTTGCAACAAAAGCTTAGAAAGTGTCCGCAAGAAAGTCATGAGGACTGTGAAAGGAGTAAGTCTAAAGTACCGGTATTAAACTTCCTCTTTAAAATAACTTGCAATTGTACTCGCCATATACCCGAGCTGAAATTCAAATTAGAAGTGATCTCACTAAAAGCTCTTAAAACTACAAAATTTCACAGATCTAAATAGAAATCAATTTTCATCACTGTACATTACTAACGACAAAGGCATCAGCACTAAAGAAAAGATCAAATACTCCAAATTGTTCCATTCATCAAATACGTGGAAATCAATCGTTTCAGATAAGGAATCCAAACAAGAAGTAGCCCAAACTACAGCCACACTGTCAAAACTGAATACCATATGGAAGTTCTTCTCATTCCATATATTGTATTCAGTTTTGACAGTATAGCTATAGTTTGGGTTACTACTTGTTGCTGAAAGATTAGACTGATACGTTTATCTGTAATACAAATTCTACTGTATGCATGTGAATCACTGCGAATATTGAAGAAGGACTACAGACTGCATAAATATAAGATATTTGCAGAAACTTTTGGGCATCTCGTACAAAGATCATGTCACTAACGTAGAAGTCAGGATAGAATGAGAAAGTCATCAATCCTTACGAGTGTCATCTCGCATGAGAAGGAAACTGAAATGGTACAGGCATGTGACACGAACACCTGGTCTCGCCAAAACATTTCTGCAAGACACTGTGCAAAGAACAGAGAGGAAGAGACAGTCCTCACAGGAGGTGGGAAGACAGCCTCTGAGAATGGACATTGACCCTCTGAGAACTGACTGAAAACCGTAAAAGATGGTTAATCAGGTTAAGAGATTTTCAGTGGCGCCCCAACGGTCGGCAGGAAACACGTGAACATAACTTTAAAAAAAAACAAAAAAACATTATTTTCAGCATTTATTGTACTGTCACAATGCACTTTTGCAGGTCTTTCTAAAATTAATTTGTCCGATTGCTTTTTCTTTTCACTCACTTTTCAATAGTAGAAAAGATCTCGCTATGCACAATATATTAATGCTAAAAATTCTTCAGTTAATGCAACCATTATGTGATTTTTCTGGATTTTAATAACAACATAATAATAGTTCCGTGTTTCTTTATAATTTACAGTTAACTCTACAAACCATGACAGGTGAAGTGACCTTCGATCTAACTACGGGCAAAATCAGTAGTTATGGATTCGATTTTTGTAGCGCTGATGACAACAATCGTCATGGTTATGCCGTAGTTGGATCATGGCATACTGCTAAAGGCTTGGAAACTGAAGCTAGGCTCTTCAGAAATTCCTTTCGAGACTTTGACGGTAAAAAGCTGCTTATTGGTGGTCAAGAGGTAATGGGAATTTGTACAATTCCTTTCTTTTCAGGCTTCAATATCTTTACTTTTAAATTTGTTTGGCACATCGTGGATAAAGCTATATGTTAGAACAAGGAGATCAGAAAAGTCAAAGATCAGTGAAAAGAAAGAAGGTAACTATTAACTATGAAATGTTTACACAACAATTATCACCATGATGATACTGATGATGGTTATAAATTATAAGGATAGCTATGATGATCAGTAGTAATAATTGTAGTACTAGTGATGATGTAGTGGTAGTACATGTAGTAGTAGTGGTAGTGTCAGCAGTAGAAGTAGTAGTATCAATGGCAATGGTAGTAGTACAAATTGAAAAATAGCAGCAGTAGTAGTTAAAACAATAGTAGCAGTTGCTGTTGTTGTATTCTCTGTCCAATTGAAAGATCTAAATAGTCGAATGATTTTAGTAGTAGTCATAGTATTTTGGGTGTGTGTTGTTGTTGTTTTTTAATGAAGTTACTGCTTAGCGTCAGCCTGATTATGCTCTTCAATACTGATGTTGTATTATTATTTTTTATGGTCTTTAGGGAAATTGATAGCCATACGACTGCCAACTACAGTAGTGCAAAATTTAATACTTATTTTCTGCTTCCCGCTGCAAGCGTTTGTCATGACATTGTAATGAAAATGCAAACACTAGTCGACTGATGTTTGGCAGAGAAATGGATCGCGTGAATGTGATCGTTTATTGCAATACAGTTGTGGTGTCTGTGGCCGTCGGATTCGAATCCTGATAGGTCCCGACATAATTACGCACTTTTCCAGACTTGACCCAGGTTGAAATGGGGACCGGATTATAGATAGTGGATGATATTAATAGTCATGGACGACGTTCAGTTCGTGGTCGTTGATGTTGATGACTGGAGGAGAGTCAACGTCCTGTCCCATGACTTCTGTTTTATTCAAGCTAATGGTAAGCCGGATGTCTTGGCAGGCATCGCTGGAGCGAGTCATGAGCTGCTGTAAATCCTCAGCTGAATGGGCAGTTACTGCAGCGTCGTCTGCAAAGAGGAAGGTGTGCAGGCACCTCATCTGGACTTTGGTCTTGGCTTTTAGTCTGGAGAGGCTGAAGAGCTTTCCGTCTGACCTGGTGCGGAGGTAGATGCATTCAGTTGCAGAACTAAATGCGTGTTTCAGCATCACAGCAAAGAAGATTCCAAACGCCTTTCATGTTTTCGTGAAAAGATCTGATGATGCTGAGGAGTTTGGGTGGACATCCGATCTTGGGGAGTATTTTGAAGAAGCCATCCCTACTGACTAGATCGAAAGCCTTTGTGAGGTCTGTGAAAGGTTTCCCCCGGAGTTGTCTGAGAGAGAAGATCATGTCTATGGTGGATGTGTTGGCACAGAAACCGCACTGTGATTCAGGGTAGACTTGTTCTGCGAGTCGATGGAGCCTCCCCAATGCCACTCGGGCAAAAGCTTTCCCAACAATGCTGAGAAGGGAAATGCCGCGATAGTTATTGCAGTGGCTTCTGTCGCCTTTGTTTTCGTGACGATATTAGCACTCCTCATGTCTTGTGGTACTTCGCCTTCGCTCCAACAGAGGCAGAGGATTTTATGCAACTCGTTGATGATTGTCTCTTTGCAGCACTTCAGTACCTCAGCGAGAATACCGTCTTTCCCTGGTGCCTTGCCAGAGGCAAGAGAATCCAGGGTTTTGCTGAGTTCATCTATGCTTGGTTTTCTGTCAAGCTCTTCCAGCTCTGGTAGGCACTCTATGGCATTCAGGGCGTCTTCCGTGACTATATTTTCCCTTGCGTACAGCTCAGTGTAGTATTCTACCCAGCTCCATCTGTTGTTCTTTTTCCTGGATCATCTTGCCTGTAGCTGTTTTCAGAGGGGCGGTTTTCTTTTCGTGGGGCCCAATGCCTGCTTGATGCCGTCATACATCGACCTGATGTTGCCTGTTTCAGCTGCGATCTGAATCTGAGAGCAGAGCTGAAGCCAATAGTCGTTGGCACATTCATGGCATTCTGCTTGACTTTGCCGCGAGCAGCATGGAGAACCTGAAGGTTCTGCTCGCTGGGGTTGGTTTTGTATGCTGTCAAGGCATTTCTTTTGGCCTCTATGATTGGTATCATTTCTTCTGAGTGGGCCTGGAACTAATCAGCAGACTTGTTGGTCTTTTTCCCAAGGGTGGACATGGCAGCGTTGTAGATAGCGTCTCTGAAGTGTATGGTCCCCTCGTTCTTGGGCGTTTGCAATAGGTGGGCCAGGGAGAGAATCCTCCAACACACGTGCAAGCTCCTCAACTTTTCCTTGATCGTGTATTTTGTTGGTGTCAATGAGAGGTCTGCCCACCTTTCTCGTGCGGTGCAATTTCTTCGCTCGGAGTTTCACTTTGCTGCACACCAAGGAGTGGTCCGTGTCACAATCGGCGCTCTGGTAGCTGCGAGTGATCTTGATGCTGGAAAGGTTGCAATGCTTGGTGAGGATCAGATCGAGCTGATGCCAGTGTTTGGATCGCAGATGTCTCCAGGAGACTCGATGTTGAGGCTTCGTGTTGGAGAAGGTGTTGCTGACGCACAACCCATGATGACAGCAGAGCTCTAACAGGCGCTGACCGTTCTCGTTCATTTTCCCAGGACCAAAATGACCCAAGCAGGTGGGCCAGGAGTTGTAATCTACACCCACTCTGGCGTTGAAATCACCGGCGATGAACAGTGGTTATTTGTCGGGAATTCTCCTTATGGCAGCACTGAGGTTGTCATAGAACTTGTCTTTTGCTTCTGCTGTGGACGTCAAAGTTGGTGCCTAGGCGCTGATTAGACTGAATGGTCCTGATGATGTTTGGAATCGGAGAGACAGGATTCGCTCTGCACCTTCGACTGGTGTGGTTATTGTCCCCAATAAGTTGTTTCTGACTGCGAATCCTACGCTGTGTTCTCTGACCTCGTCTGATGGTTTGCCCTTCCAGAAAAGGATGAAGTCCTTCTCCCTCACAGATCCTGTTTCGGGGAGTCTGGTTTCTTGAAGAGCGACGATGGCCATCTGCAGTCTGTTCAGTTCTCTGTCGATGACAGCGGTCTTGTGAGCGTCATGTATTTCCTGCAGATCGTCAGAAAAGCCTGGTGTCATTGTCCTTACGTTCCAGGTGCCCAGTTTCAGGGCAGGAATTTTCATTTTTATTTTTATTTTGCCTGGTGCACGGTTGTCGATCCGCTTGTCGATTTTCACCCTAAGCCCCACGCACCCAGTGAGGCTAACGGACTGTGGCCGGGCAGCACCTAACTGGCTGGCGGCTGCCCAGCTTAAGGCGGACGGTAGCTGCCCAATGAGATGCAAAGACCTCTTCCACCGTCGGAAGTAGCCCCTGGCGTCTAACTCTTCACCAGTTGAGTTATGACTTATAACTGGTTGACTGCAACTTCCCGTGTTGTGTCGACGCTGTAAACCGAAGCTGGAGTGTCCTCTCCAGAAAGCGCAAAGCCTGTGTATATTAGTATGGAGGCCAAGGTTACCCATGCAGCAGACCCCTCCCTCTCCACGTCACTAGAATGGTCCATTGGAAAGGCAAGCGCCGACACACGTGGTTCCAGTGTCGTCGCAGGGGTTGCCAGAACGTTGCTGTTAGGGAGGACTGCCTTAGGGACTCCGACTCCGGAGTGTTCCTCAGGGTTTACTCCCGAAGCATTTTCCATGAATGGGTATGGTCGCAAGGCAGCGGAGTTTGAAATTAGAGTTTTCCTTCTCTTAGATGAGCTGTCTTCCCAGACTGACGAGCCCCATCTGCCCAAAGCCCTAGTTTTCAGGCGCCAAGTTACTCGCCTTCACCCCTTCTCCTATCCCATTCCCACCCCTCTGCTCTGCGTTTTGGTATGGTGAAAACAACTCACGTCGCGGAGGTTGTGGCCGGGATCGACTCGCGGGTCCTCCCATAGGGAGATGGAAGGACACGAAGATCAAAAACCTGCATTTTTCAATGACTCAACGGTCCCCTGGCTTCCTCTGGGTAGGAAACCCCGACGTCTAGCCTTCTCCGATAAGGGCGAATATATTTCGGAAGTCCCGTGTGTACGTTACACACATTAAAGAACCCAGCATTTTGACAACCCTTATCTGTCTGTTGTCATCTGTGTGATACTGGTCGCATTGTGATTTCATTTTCTTGTGATTATCTCGGTCACCCTATGATAATACACAAAACCATTTGTTCTCCTTCAGAAAATCACTGAGCAATTGCACAGTTACTTTTTCAAATAAGTGGTGTTGGGTTAATAATTATTTTTATTTTGTACAGTCTGTAAAGAGCAAATTGCTAATTTTGCTAATGAGAATAGTTAACTCGTTTCAATGTTTGTCCTTTCTTCGAACAGATTTCTTTAGGCAACTCATTCATTCATGATTTTTCCAATATGTCTTGTTAAGTCATATTGTCTATTTGCAGGCTCCTCCATTTATTATGAAAAGACGTGATGGAGCGATGATTTCGTATGTTGGCTTTTCCATTGAGTTACTCAATGAGCTCGCCAAGAGACTCAACTTTTCGTAAGTGAAATTTGAGAAAGACAGCTCTACCATCAAAACAATGTGTCTAGTTTGTTTGTTGTTATGTGTCACCTTCCTTCTAGACTTTGCACTATGTTTGATTTGATCATGTTGAAAAAGAAATGGGAAAAAAAAGAAAAAAGGTCAGTAGCCCATAGGACATCTGGGGAATAGGAAACATAACGGGGGAGGGGCTGGGAGGAGACGTGGAGCAAAAACAAGACGTAGAATATACTGCATGATGGAGTAAAAAAAAAAGAATAAAGAAATGATGCATGTTTCTTATGCAAGAGATTGAGATTACAGAATACCTTCGTAATAGAGTGTTGACCAACAGTAAAATAATAAATATTCACTTTGGCTTTTTATTGTCCATGAGAGCAGTTCCCACACACCCGTCACTTTTATCCTTTTGGCTATTCCGCGTAAAGTTTACGACGAAAAAAAAAAAAAAAAGCTGCCAGCTCCCATTCATCTTGAACACTGGTAGCATGACTGAAATAGTATGCATAGTTAAATCTCTTTTGACAGTCAAATTCATTTGCCAGAATTGAATGGATTTTACAGATCTTAGTTTGTAGCACACACAGCAATAAGCAGATATAGAAATAACTTAAAAGATGAGAAGGAAGGGATGGGGGATAATTTGGCAGAAGTTACTTTCAAATAAACGACTAAGGCATGCTATTTTGTCCATCTAAAGCTAGTATATAAATATTTATTACAATTATGATTATTAGTGGACACTGCAGGGTGGGAGAGATAAGAAAGCAGGTGTGGTATTATACATACATTGCAAGGCTTGTTAGTATATTGCCGCATCAAAAACGCATAATGTTTATAGATAAAGTTCTTGCGCCAAGGGCAAATGAGTAGGAAGTCGCGCCTGTCGATCGCGAGTTACGGCCGTTTATAACTATTTTCCGACTCAGATACCAAATTTCATTTTTCAGGTTAGAAAAGGTGAATCTTCGTTTTGTGGGAAAAAAATATTTTTTGGGGGGTATCTCAGTCGGGGAAAAAAACCACCCGTAACTCGAAATCGCCCGGAGCGACTTTCGGCTCACTTGCCCTGGGCGCGTGACATTTAAATTTATTATTATAGACCGCAAGAGCACAATTTGCAATTTGAAAAGTATAAAAATGTTGCACAGACCATCCCCTTTAAAGCTGAGAAACCTAGGCATACATAATGCATGAACTAAGCCAACTCGCCGGATGCGGAAAAAATGCAAAAATTCGTTGGTCTGACCATCTTTCTGGACTAGCCTGTAGTGTCATGCACCGCCTGTGTATATTGGCATTGAAGTCGACATCGGAATGATAATATAACATTATGTGATACCCGCTTTTCCAGCAATGTTGCAAATATTCGTCGATATCACTAGACGTCCTCGGTCATGGTCGTTACACGGCAGCCTGATGGGCAGGAACTTCAGAATTAGCGTTGAATTTAATCTTTTAATGACGACAACGACAGAAGAAATGCAGCAGAGACAAGCAGTTTTCACCAAACTGTATACCGTAAAAAGACTGTCATACTGTAAAAAAAAAAAAATTCTCTTTCATCTGAGATGTTCCTAAAACTGTAAACGTTGTAGTGATTCCATCGGTGTCAGCGCGCAGTTCTCATCCTGCTTCTTTTTGATTAGTTATGAAATGCTAGGTGTCTATGTCAAAGACATACACATTAATTTCCAGTTGATACTGATGCTGTTAATTTATCGATGTACATGTAATTACTTTAAGAGCCTATTTTGTTGCCTGATTTGTTTTTTTTTTTCAACTTGATTTTGAAGGAAAGGAAACAAAAAAGCATTAACATTGATAAACAATTAATCGAAGTCCAGTCATTGTTTCTTTACTCGAAACTGAGAATAATGGCAGTTCCGCATTGAAAAAAGAGCAGCGGATGATGGCGGAAAAACCTGTCTGCCACCTGTCCTTCTGTCCGGTTTTTTGTTTTTAGAAAAACGCATTTGAAATTTTTTTCACTAGAGCAGCAGCCGTAAAGAGCTTTTGATGGGAATCGGACTTTCAACCCCAAAACATGTTTGTTTCACCTACTAGACTTCATTCCTTGATTTTTATGTTTTATTTTGCCTTTTCCTGTGCTTCTATGCACATGAAATTTTCTCCTCCCCTACGCTGTCAGCAAAAGAGCTTGGCAGAGTCATTTTAGGGTCCAGTTGTCGCTATATATAGGCGCCATGTCTTCGTCAGTCAAAACCAAGAGTCATCTTTATCCTTTCTGTGACAGATAATCCACTATTGTACTCTGAAACAGCACAAATAGGGCACATTTCACCCTCGTTAGGCCATAGGAGGTCTATTTTAGAGGCCCATGTGAAAGTTTTCACTGATATTCGGTGGGATCAGCGCCTCAGATAGTCAGTCAGTGTCCACCCCTGGCACTTAAGGTTCCCTTTATTAATGAAGGAAATCATTATCAAGCCTTTTATAGGCAATTTGCCCGTAGCCAGCGAAATGATGATCTATAGAGCCCCGAATGAGCAAAGAGCCTTGATGGCAGAGTGGCCGGTCAATCTTTGCTTGATCATCCTCCCCACATCTTAGAATGGACATATCAACTTTTTTTAAATACCATTTTTATATTCAGAAAAGGCAGAGTTTTTAAAGAAAACAAAAAATCGAATATTTTGAGCAAAATTCCGATTTCAGGACCCGCCCCCTCCACCCTTCCTTAAGTCAGAAACATTTCATGACACGTTATCAGCAAAGCTCAATAGATTAGGATTCTTTGCCACAGATGAGGATAAGATTCACTATGTTTTAGTAAGTCGTCATGGGAATTGGACCACTACCCAGATTTTCACTATATTTGGAAGTGTTCAGGGATATAACGTTCTGTCGCTAAAATGCAATATTATATGCTCCCAGTCTATGAAGAAAATTTATCATCCAGTTATCAAAGATATAAGCTGCTGGAGTCAGCTGGATGAATTACTGCGGTTTGCAACGACAGCGAATCAGTAGATGGAAAACTGGCTTTCTTGGTCTGGCAAACTGAGCCACTTAATTCACCTAAAAATACTCGAATGTATTCTGCTGGCGATTTGCTATGTGGTGCATTTTCCTGGTATTCAAAATCACTCTCTCTGCATCTCCTTAGAGAATACATTCAACTACCATCTAGTAACACTCTGAAGAAAGTGACCAGCACGGCCAAAAACACGGCAGACGAATGTTTACTCTCTTCTTTTTTTTTTTTTTTTCAAGGAAATGTGGAATGGAGCAAATATTGCATTCTCATTGTAAATGACATTTGTATAAAAGCCTCTGTATCATACAATGAGCCATTTTGACCGTCAGCGAAATTACTTCCCTTTGCCAGGTACAAGAGGTATAACACAAGTATTGTAAAGAAGGAAAAAATCATTTTTTCGATTGTGATGTGAAATATAAGAAATAGAAAATTCTGAAAAATTCACCATATGATGAAAATGTTTTTTCCTATTGTGATAATTTTTTCATAATTTTTTGCACTATGTGTTTCAAATAACAAGAGAAAAGGTGATTTTTTTTCTTCTTTGCAATGCTTGCCCTACACCTCTTGTACTTGGCAAAGGGGAGTTACCTAACTGGCTGAAAAGATGGCCCATTTACGGGTATGCAGTGGACAGTCCTGATCAAAAAAAAAAAAAAGCCACTACTCTTCTCTGTATAATGGTTAAGAGTTCGGCTTTTGTTTTGTTTTGTTTTGTTTTGTTTTTGAAGCAGGACTTTTGTAGCAGAGCTCCTAGCTGAAAACTTTTTTTTTGCCTTTGAACTCATGTCATTTTACTGTGTGCATGTGTAACTGGCATGTTTATCTGATTCATAGTATGTTTTGGGAAACTTGCTAGCGTGTCTGGTTGCCATGGAAACGACTGCCATCTTGGATTTTGCCCTGTTTTTCAAAATCTGTCTCCCCCTTTACTACCACACCAAATCGTTCCAAACTTTGCATGTTACTTTTAACACCTATTATCTAAAAACTGACAGACGGAAATTTGAGTTCTTTTGATGGTTGTTTTTTAAAAAATGAATATTTGAAAATGCCATTTATCAAAACGTAAAACAGATGCAACAAAAAGCCGATGTAATTTTATTTATATTATGTCAAGGAAAGCATGCGGGTCAAATATGATGAAAACATGTTGGTAAGTTTTGGAGTAGATAGAAAAAAGGCAAAAAACAAAACAAAAGAAAACAAAAAACCCCACAACAACAACAACAACAAACAAACAAACAAAGTTTTTATAAAAACAAAAAAAAAACAAAAAAAGAGAGAGAGAGAGAGATCTATTGATTACAAAACACACTGAAAAATCTTCAGTGTGCACAAACTCTACAATTTGGCAGAAAGGATATCGAAGTAACCGTAGGCCGTGAAATATGAAGTCATCTCTCTCTATTATCTTGTGCAGCGTTTGTTCTTGGGTCACAAATTTTAATGTGGCCTTGACGTTATTTTTGCTATTTGATAAGCTAATACATTTTTGCAGAGACATTTCCTTTCTTTCACTTCACTGAATTTTTTATTGAGTAAGTTCCCTAGCCAAAGTTCAGTGATTTTTTTTACACTTCAAATCCCCACAGAATCCATGCTGAATTCAGCAGTTGCTGTTAACAATAGGGGCAGAATAAAAAAAGCTGGCAATATCGTTATCTTTTCCAGTTTGATACGAAATTTTGCTGAATTTTGACTACCCCCCATATGTAAAAAAAATCTGCAATAAATATGTTTTTAAGTCATGGGAATATTTTTGGATCTATAATCTTGTACAGAAATGATTCCTTTTTCTAAAAAAAAAAATTAAAAAAACGAAAATCGACACTTTGAGCCGAAGCCGGTCAATTCCATGTTCTTAAACCTTGACCTTTCCTTGATCTAAAAATACACGTGAGAATATTTTCAGTGCTTTATTTCTGCCTGAAAAATGCGATTGAAAACACAAGGGTGTGCCCAATTTTTGACATCAATGACATGAAAGTATAATATTTTGATCAACTTTGAACAGTTCTCATCCATATATTTCTCACTGGAAGGATAAAGTGTTTGGTATGGATGAAAAGGAAATTTTCTCCTCTTTCACGATGAGATGTAGGAAAAAATCCCGGATATACTATTTATATCTCAGAGCACGTAAACAGAGACTGTTTACTCTTATTTGACCTCATTACTATTCATTGACTTTCAACTCCCATGTTCACTGGCGCAGCGCTAGTCAGCCTTGACCGACCGTTCGCCGCCAGCTTGATACCTCTGAACCCTAACATAGGGTGTAGTGTCCACATTGTCATGTGCATTTTACATCAATTATGATTTTGATCGAATCTGTGAATGGGTTGCGTCTGTGCTGACTGATAGGCCAATATTAGAATATTTTCACTGTTCCCGCCTTGCTTGAGTGGAATCATAGTGCTATCATAATGTCCTTTTCAACTGTAGCGCTTATGCTGTTTTGGCATTGTTTATCATCAATTCTTTCTGCAAAGGCAACTGTTTGTAAGCTTAGACTGCTCATAATTATGCCTAGACAGAAGCAGAACAAACATAGGGATAACTTGGCAAAGTAAAGACTAGGCAGGCTCAGTGGCACAGAAAAATTTGAGGAATCGAATTTCACAGGATCAGTATATAGTAACAACAGCTACCAAGTGAAGTTTTGTAGTACTATTGTGCTAACTTTCTCTCAGTTTTTTTTTTTTTTTAAGTCTCAGAATTGTAGTAAAGCATTTATAATAACATACTAATGGACATAAAGAAGTATGTACTGCCTTCCAGTGAAACTTTTAACCACATGAGTTGTTTATTTCCCATGAAAAAAAAAAACGGTTGTCAAAGGTGAAAAATGCGTTTCTCTCAAAACTACAATTAGTGACAGTCCTTTATTTTTCGAGGTAATGACCTAAAAATTTGCCGAAACATTTATTAGGACTATATACAACCTTTGTATTGATCAGAATTTTTATAAATGCAAAAATGTTTGAGTTATCCCTGTCACCTTTCAAGATGACATAACTGTACACAGATGGGAAAAATTATAATTAAATATTTTGTTGATATTTACAAAATCTGATCAATATAATTTTTTTTCTGCACGGTGCCTTGTTTGTCTCTTATATGGGAATATGAGAGGCATAGAAACCATGAAAACGAGAATGATCATCTGTCTTATATGTCAGCCAAGATACTGATTGCTTCAAGTCTACCACAGTTACAATACTATCAGCTACATGTCTATTTTCAGAGGGGTTTGGCGATTTATACTAAGAATTAACATTACAAAAAAAACCCAGACATCTTCTCTCTCTCTCTCTCTCTCTCTCTCTCTCTCTCTCTCTCTCTCCCATGTCAACAATCCTATAGTTCTATGCAACCACATCATAGTCATACATGTTACATTTGTTGCAGTTCAACAATGAAAGAACATTTTAACGAAGAATTCAGAACAATGTAGAAGGATAGAGAAACACCATGCACGCACACACAGGTTAAAGGGTGTTCTTGTTCTCTCAAACCGATAGATATTACCATTAACACTATGCGACGAATCCACCGAGCTGGACCTTCAATGCTGCGGTCGGTTGGCCGATCTGTATTACGTGCGCCTAGTGAGAAGATCAAAGACGAGACAGGTGATCTCCATGAGAACGTGTTATATCACTAATCCTTTGACTATAGAAAAGTGCCAATAAGGACTGACAGAGTATAGAATGTCTATGATAAGATCATTTTTCACATTAAAGAAATGACCATATATTATTTAAAATGGTAAAATGAATTGCACATGCCAAATTGTGTGCTGTTAGGAAAAGAACTCCAAGGCAAGCTAATCTTTGACCAGATTGGCTCCCTAATACTGCTAATGTAAAAAAAAAAAAAATGCGCTATTAAGACATGGAATGGTGGACCAAACTGGTGACTGATTTTAAATTTCTTTTTCAGGAGTGATTGACATATAACTTTAAATTAATCAGTATATGTGTAATTTTAACAGACAATTTTAACAGACAGAGGGAAATCAAAAGTGGAGGCTGTGTACACACCGAAAGATGATGTATAATTGTGTT
>JBCEWB010248309.1:0-23400 GCA_039654565.1 Peronia peronii
TAGCCATTTACAGATGTTTCTTCAATATAAACAGTATATTTTCCAGTTGTACAATGATTATAGCATCTTTTAAGAATGAATGAAAGCATGTCAATTTTGACCCAAATTGATGATTTTCTACCCGCGAGCCCCCTTAATAAATTAGTCACCTGTACTGGAAGCAATATGTTGCTTGTTTGTTTGTTTGTTTTTCAAATGAACACTGCTTTAACTTATGTCAAAATTTATAATGATTGTGTTGATCTTTACAGGTATCACGAAACTCCGCTTCAAGCCTGCATACAACCCATATACAGAGCCGAGTATGGAAATTTTCAGTTACCATGAAGGCAAGTGCTGCTGAAAATTAAGTTATTCATCACTTTTGGGGGAAGAGGGAGGGCAGATAGGAACTGCAGTTTGTAGATTTGATTCTTGCATTCTGTGACTTGCAGGAAATATTTCAGCTCGGAATATTGATAGCAAGTTTATATAAAAGCAGCGAAGAATACATGCTAAAGGAGGATTCATTCTTTCCTTCTTTTACATGAAAAAATTCTTGTTTATTTTCAGGAGCTATTAAGTTTTTAAGCAGACAGTCAAATTTTGCTAACAGATAAGCTCTTTTAGGGGCCAAATATGCTAATATGTCATGTTTTATTCCATCAGGTTTGAAGAAATGGGTGGAAATTGGTAACTCAGGGGTGTTCCGACCAGAAATGTTACTGCCGATGGGCTTGCCTAGCGATGTTTCAGTCATTGCATGGGGTCTATCATTGGAAAGGTAAAGACAAATGTATAAGAGGTCAGCTGTATGAGATCGAGAAATGAATGGACTAAATTCTATTTTATTTCCAGTAAAAGCTCTTAAACAATTGATATTTGATATTCCCTTAAATTGAAAAACATAAAATTTTCAGCATTTGTTTTCTGTCAATAAAAGATTTGAAAGTATATGGTCTCTCAGTTACAACTTTCATTGATGAATTATGATGTGTAGTTACTAATGCAAATCTTTAATCCAAAATGGTCTTTGGCCCACTTTGGGTTAGAGTTCTGATTCTTGTAGTGCTAGGGTTTTATGGCTGTTTCTCAGTCAGGATGTGTGGATAATAACAGATATTGAGATCGCTTAGAGAAACCATAGACAGTTGGAAATACTGTGAAAAGAGACATTGTCATACAAATGCAGATACAAGTATATGTTGTTTAAAAAAAAAAAAAAAGAATTTTCCGGTATCACTATTGTATCCACGTGAAACTACCAAGCATTCTGCAGTTGACTACATCTGAATCGAACCCTGATGAGTTGACTTTCAGATGAGTCAATCTTTTTTCATAAAACCGGTCCCGTTGCTTCTTTACTTTTCTAAAAATCAAACTGGTGAATCAACGTCAACTAATCCATATTCACTAATGAGTCAATCTTTTTCTCCTGTCCCCGTCCTTATAAGATCAAAGGAAAAAGCAACGCTTGAGTCAGTTTAACAAATCCAGGCTTGCATGGCACTTCTTCTCTACATATTTATGCTCCTCCCATCACGTGATAGCACGATTATAGGTTAACTACAACTGAGATACAGACTGATTCACTAAACAGGATTAAACCCTCCCTCAGACTATGTGATCAGAGGCTGACCAGCCATTGTCTCTGCTTCCTCTTCACATCTCGTTCACAATCTCCCCCGTCTAATAGCCAGTGCTTCGAGCTCTCACCGCACAGCCCCCTCCCTGCTGCAAAAGTGTGATGCAAATTCATATAAGAAGATAGGAAACTTAGTGTCGGCGATCGTCTTTGATGTGAGGAAGTCTCACATGGACGTTACCCCGAGTAGACCCCCGGAAACCAGCCTTTGTTCTTCTCATCGCGGCGAATGTGCTCACTGGACTGGCGGGTGGCAAGAAGATATTAAAAAAAAAATCCTGCCCCGCTCTCTTATTTTATAGCTCGAGGTTTGGCCAATTAGACCTAGTTACACTTTCACTAAGCCATTGCAGTCAAAATGAGAACAGTGAGATACTGCACCTTCCCCATCCGCAGATAGACTCATATTGCATGTAATATTTGTCATCTTGAAAAAGGCCTAGTACACTAGTAATAGTATAGAGCGTAATACATGTACAGTGTTTCATAACATGAAGCGGTGGGAGGGTGACGAAGCTGCGTGGCGGCGATTGTGTTGAGTTGAATGTTCAGGAGGCAGGGTTAGGAGTGGTGGACATTGTCAGTTTACACTATGACAGACTTGAATTTCGCAAATGACATAGTTTTGTTGTCTCATGAAATACAACAAGCACAAGAACTTTTGAGAATGGTGGAAGTAGACATAGGAAAGATTGGATTGAAAATGAATGCTGCAAAGACCAGATATATATTATCTAATCAAAGATATGAAGATTCTTTTATCAACGCTGATGGCATAGTCTTGGAGAAGGTAGAGGACTATAAGTATCTGAGTTTCTGGATAAGAGACCCAGATATGGATTTGAAAGTTAGAATAGCATTGGCCTGGAGGGCTAGAAATGAAATTGCAAAAATATGGAAATCCACCCTGCCATGGAACTTGAAAATCAGATTGTTTAGAAATGCTGAACATTTGAAGTAGTGCTTTTGTATGGAAGTGAAACCTGGACACTTACTGCTACAGTGGAAAAGAAACTGAACAGCTGCTGCACTAAGTTGCTTCATGCTGCCTTAGGAATAGATTGGAGACAGGGAATTACAAATGAAGATCTATATGCAGGATTGCCAAGAGTGACTGATTGAGTCAAGGAGCATAGATTGAATTTCGCTAGGCACTGCTACAGATCTGTAACTGAGATTGGGTCCAAAATTATTCTTTAGCAGTCAAAGAGGGGAAGGGCATGCAGGAGAAGGCCAAGCATGACATACGTAGATGTACTAGAGAAAGATACTGGAGTGCTGAAAGAGGAGCTGCCAGAGATCATGAAAGACAGAGAAATGTGGAAGAGTGTGGTAAAGTCATCAAGTGTTTGGTTAAGGCCGCCCTAAGTAAGTAAGTAAGAAACTTGAACAGCCGATGACAACGGGTGTCGATAATATCTTAAAATTCAACCAAAAGCTAGGTAGATGTCACTGAAGATGAATGGAAGAGATTAAATTTGATGCTCAATGAAAGGATACATAAGGGGAAGTAACCATTATAATGCCCAACAATAGGTTACTCCAAATAAGTAGGTCTGTTTTTAGTCTTTAGTGAGATACAGACGAGTCGAATTACGGACGAGTCATCTTATTTTTACTTCCCCCCCCCCGACATCAACTCATCTGTATTCCACTATATTTATCACATCATAATTATTGTTTAAAATATGTAAAATTTATGTATTAATCTGACTGTTTTTCAGACCAACCATGATAAAGTATGGAATTGACAACATCCGTGACCTCGTTGGACCAAAAGTCAACTTGAAGATGGTATATGACAACCCTCTGTGTCGCCTAGAGAAATAAACTTAAGTCTTTTATTTATCTAGGATAGTTAATAATTCAATCTAATATGTCTTTCGTGCTCTTGTTCTCAGCTTAAGAGAGAATTTTGTATACGTGAGCATGTTTCAAAATATGAATATTTGACCTTCAGGCATGGTGCAAAGCTCTTCAGAATCCAGTTTTCAAATGTCAGGTTAATTACAAAATGACTCTTACTTAAGTTTCTTCATAATCTTCAAACACATGACTAATTGTGTCAAAATGTCAACAGCAAATTTATTGTAGAACTTCAAACTTGATAATCAGGGTGGCATTTATGAAGGCCTCCAAAGGACAAGATAAAGTTAATTTTCTTGTATTATCTCTCACTGATCCTGAAGATCCTCAGGTAAATTATATTATGAAATTACTGCCTTTATTGATTGTGAAGAAAAAGAAATTACATTATGTTGCTTATTTTTTTTTTTTCGTGTTTAATTCATATTACATGTATTAGAATCTATTATTTGTACATTTTACGTGGAAATGTTCTGTCAAGGATAATTTATTTTTTTTACATCACATATGGGTGGGTGGTTTTGTTGTGAATCCATAGTAAGGTGATGGTGTAGTGGCACCTGATTTTTGAGTGCCGCAAGGAGAATTGTTCATAGATATGGAAAAAAATTTTGTTTTAGGACATCATTGTTCCTTCAATGTCAGCTCTGAAATTTGTGACAAAATGGCTCAGTTGAAAGCAGTTTTGTATCTAAGGTCGACACTCAGAATTTGTTTCTTTCCTCAGTTACATAATAATACTTGACAGTTTCACTTGTGAGTAATTTTATTTATAATGTTTTTTTGGGAAGCAAGTTTTTGTGGTAGGAAATCCTTATGATGAAAATGACCAAATTTAGTTCATGTATCTTATGGTACTTATTTTGTCTGACTAGGTATGTTTTTGGAAACCTCAATGTGATAAAAATTGTAAAAACAAAAGTTAATGCAATGTGTCTTTGGTTCAATGAATATTTTGAGACTGGAATGCATGGCTCATAAAATCTGCTTATTTCACTGAAAAGGAAAATATTGAGAGCTTTGAATCTGTGCTTTTAAATTAAATGCTGAACTAATTTCACCCATACATTCATTATTGATCATAAATGGCTCATCAAAAATAAAACAAGCAACACTGTTAATTGAGTGGTGTCTTCAGACTTCTTTCTCATTACTTTAAGACATACTTCTGTACAAAATCAGAATTGCATTTTTATTTCAACTTTGAGTGCTCATGCATAAACCAATATATCTCACATATACATGATACATGCCAAATAAATTCTCTCAAACAGCACACTCAGACTCCGGCAGTATTCAGCATTCATACCAACTCCTATGACAGCAGGTAAATTTTGAACATCTTATTTCTTGGATGTAATTCAAAACCAGGCTCTAATGCTGACATGGTTACAAATAAAGGCCGAGATAATCTCTGCACAAAGAGATTGAAAGGCCCATTAAAACCTGACCTGACCAGGCTCTAAAAATTATAATTTTTCTCACTGAAATTGTGAATTCACTACAAGAGCTATAAAGCAATAGTTTTTATGCTGCAAATCATTTGACGCTATTGATTAGAACTATATTATCTGGTGAAAAAACACCTTACAAAGATATTATGTTTGATAAGAAATCATTTCTCATTTCACTGCAATTTATCTTTCTGTAATAAAGCTATAGTTACAAAACATGGATTCAACCAATCAATATCAATATCCTTTTGATAACAGATTTTCCTCTCAAACTGATTTTCATTTGTTAGGGTCATCTGACTTTCTTGCCCATCCAAAATTTTGCCTTTGGTTTCTCCAGAAGATTTCCAGCTGCCCTCTTCAGTTTCTGTCTCTCTGACTGATGCATATGGTTCTGCTCCACTGTTTTACTGACTTTCTTCTCCTGTAGACATGGCACAGAAAAATATTAGTCTAAAAAATCATTTCAAGGATGGAAAAAAAATATGATAAATAAATATTTAAAAATTCACAAAAAATGACAAGATTGTACAGTTAAATTCTTTCCCTGCCAGGCATATTATCACGCCTGTGCCAAGCCCGACTGGCCTGTACCTAAACTGAGCGATGATATCAACGATATATCATCTCTCAGTTCAATGGCAATAACCTATATCGACGATATATCACAAATTGGCATGGAAACAGTTAAAGCAGAAAAAAACAACAGCAAGAAGTTATTAATGTTTTGCTTATGACCGATAAATTTGCAAAGCTCCTGTACAGATTTTAAGATTTTAGCAAACTGAAAACACCAGTATTTTTTTAAACATTAAAAATTTGTTTTAACGATCTGAGTCTTGTAGTCACATGATATGTCTCTTTTTTTTTTTTATTATTTGCTCCCTTTCTGAAAAAAAAAAAAAAATCTTTATGCACATGCTCCCCAAAGAATCGTCAAGACAGTATTCTTCAGAAATGTGTCATTGTTCATTTTGATAACTCACACGTGCAAAGATAAAGTAAGTTTTATACTTGAAAGATTCCTTACTGAGATACATGTTCATTGATACACAAAATTTATCAGAAAACTGCAGTCACAACTAAACAAGGAAAGAATTTTTTTTATTGGTGGTGATGCAGATGTCACCTGCTCTCACCTTTTTCAAGGAAAATGTCATTTCTCTGTTGCCTAGGGACCCACCAACACGGGTGATATTTTCTCCATCTGCAGCTTCCAATCTTTCTGCCAATGATTTCCTGTCCAGATCAAAATAAAACATAGGTTATTCATGTTTGAGACTTGAATGTGCATTGCTTACATCAAGAAACAAACATTTTCAAATCCACAAAATCCTAGAGACTACTTTGAGGCTTTGACACACACATCATTTTTCATCTGGATGAAATGAAGAGTGGAAACGCATTTTTTTGTCATTTTTAAAAAATATAATGTTCCCTGCCATGTTTACAAAACTAGCTTTGTGGTATCTGTGTTTTCATTGTCCCCGAAAAAGATAATTAGAGGCATATCACAGATTCAACATATTTTAGTGATGAATATTTCAGGCTTCAAGGTCTAGCAAGAATTCTTTCTCCATAAGAAAAAAAAAGAAGTGGGGATGGTAACAAACAGGCTTAATGGCCACAACTATGTTCACAGCATCGTTCCAGTTTAGCCAAAACAATCCCGCCAGCATTGATTCAGATTTAAACTGGCTTTTGTCCTTATTCTAGAAAGTCACATGTTCAAATGTGAATGAAAGCTGACACCGTTGCTTTGGCCATAGCCTAATACCAGAGCAATGTTGTTTTGGCCACTAAGAGTGAAGGTAAGTCCCACAGCATGATCTATTATCTGTTGCAATTGTGCAGTTACACCATTGCATCCTGAACTTGGATACTGACACATTCAGTTTTGTACTTACTTGGACTCTTTCTTCTTGTCTTTATCTTTCTTCACTCCCAATTCCTCTCCATCTTTAATGGCAAACAACCGAGCCTGCCTTTTTTCTTCTCGCTGTGCAAGTTTTTCCTTCGCCCGTCTCTCCCTGGTGAGTTTCTGGTGCTCCAGCCTCACTTCTTTCTCCCAGGTGTGTTCATCCTCAGAACTACTGCTGCCCTCCTCGTCACTGGGGCGACCCTCTGGTTCATCAGCCCCCTACCATGGAGTTCACGAATAAAATGATTATTATTTCCTTACAAAAACACCAAACAATACTTGCTTCCTTTCATGCTATATTCAGTAAAAAAAAAAAAATCATTAAAAAAGGCACTCTCAAGATTACACCACAGTAAAGTGAAAAAAAGATAAAAAAAACACATACACACAAAAATAGATGCAATTTGCATGAAAAGAAAATAAGGTTCACTCTATACTGAATGAGCACCAACAATGACATCATGAAGTCAACAGGGAAGTGATGAGCAGCATGTAATAGACCCTCACAACAGCTACACTAGTGCTGTGATTATACGATAATGTGTAGTTTATTTTTGCGTACAACAATGAGCATATTAATTTCATTGTAAAATTTCTTCTGAACTAACAGCAAAATTCAATTCGTATCCAACTTAGGAGAACAATCCAGGTTTGGCTTTCTGCTGTGCAACAAAGATGACATGTGGTCCTAGATCAACCTACCTCAACCTCTTCAAACTGTTGCTGCAGTTTGTATTTCTCCTCTCGCTTCTTGCGAGCTTTATCCAGTTTAGACATCACTGGATTAATCAGCCTGAATTCCTCTGACGCGGGATCAATTTGATAGTCAGGGTTTGAGAACATTGCCGAGAAACGATCATCTTTGAGCAAACTGTTTACTGCTTTGTTCTGTGGGGATGAAAATATTTCACAATTCATTTTAATTTTCTTATAAATTTAAATGTATTCATGTGCAACATTTTTTTCTCTGGACTTGGCAATGAAAGGAAAATTATTGATAGTTGTAATAGATAAAATTTAATGTCTGGTTTACCTCAACTGCTTGAAATCCGCAGTGACACAGCTTTGTCACTGGTGGAAAAGATTTATGAAATATATAATGATATGGCTAATGAACAATATGATTCACTGAAAGAAGTAATTTTTGCGGTCTATAATTAAGTGTGAGTGGTGCAGGCTGAGACGATGTGGAATGAATTTCTTAACTGGAGCCTTCTACTAATGTCACAGAGACATATTTCACAACTGAGGTTAAGTTAAACTCAGGGATACCAGAGGTAATCACCCTTCTCCTCTTACCTCTCGTTTTCTTGGATTGGCTTTTCTTGCCTCTTCTTCCTCTATCAACTTCCTAGCCAGGTCTCTATTTACATTTGGCAATTTCTGTGAGGAAAATAAATGAAAACAGCTAGTTAGACACGATCATTTTCTCTTGAAAAAAAAAAAGAAAGAAGAAGAATGAAAAAAGATAAATTAGAATCAAACAGGGAAACTAAATATTGCCTAAATAAACTTTCTTTACAGTTGTGGTTGAGCAAGTCTATAAACAACTGATGATTCCATATTATAAGAAAGAAGTACTGTAAGCACTTTTACTTGCTTATAAGAAAAGAAAACAAAAGATATACTATCCAGGAACTAATGTCTGTTTTTTTTTTCTTTCATTCTGTATTATTTACATTTCTTGCAAGATCCAGAAATCTAAATTCTCATTCTATGAGAATTATCTTACTAGTATCTTCCCGATAAAAAGAGTATACTTATCTGTCAGCAAATTTTAACAGCATTAGAATTTAGAACAAGCTAATTTTTAGAAAAACTGAAAATAAAAACAACATAGGAAAACTCCATTTCACCTACCATCTGAATTGATACAAACAATAGGAGATGTATGACACTGAATGTTCAAGTCAACACACAAACACTTGTGTTTTATAGACATAACAAACCTGTAGTTTGACTCGGTTGACTCTTTCCTCTTCAATCTTCTCTCGCACCTTTGATTTTTTGTATTTGTCATATGCAAATGGATCAGCAATAGCCTTGGCCTGGAAAATATTTTTTAAAAAAACTTATGAATTCCTTTTGTCACAAAGATTGAAAGAGCATAAAAGCTTTAAAATGGTAAACAGAAGGAAAATACATGTAAAACCTCTGTTTTCAGCTGTTTTTTTTTCTGCTTAAGAAAGTGAGACACAAACCACAGATGCTAAAAAGTTTCTCTTCCATTCAGTTTCCAACTCTGTGTGATCTATGAGATGCAAGATTTTCAAAAAAGACTTTCAAATCACTAGTCTCCCCACCCACATATATTTTTTGGTCTACGCAATGAGCTTGTCTAGATCTCATTAATATGTAAGGGATATGAATGAAGGACAAATGATATTCATCTTTTTCTTTGCGAAAAATTATGTGCTCAAGATGGATCTGATATCCAAAAGCAACAACACAAAAAACTGGGAGGACTGATGCAAAATATCAGTAATGAACAGGGAAACAAATCCTCTGATGTTTTAGTCTATATCCACTCAAAAGAAGATGTGTAATCATGGTGGTAGATGGATGAATATAAAAAATAAGTATTTCTCCTCAGAAACAAATTCCATTCACAGTTCAAAAGATTGTCTGCGGAAAAACATATGAACAGCATCAGAACAAGACAGGTTTGAAGAACATTGTCTCAGCGAGAGACTATATCGCTGATGGCACAAACAAATGTTTGTGACACTCATGAGTACTTTTTATATGAAACAAATGCCCAGTTCTTTTGGTATATTTCATATCAATGCATGTGTTATGAGTTTTGTGTGCTATCCATCATGCATAGGATATAAATGTATGCTTATATTGTGCACTTTATAATCTTTGTTTGTACTTTTCCGCATAGTGCAAACTGGTCACAATATATTCCTATAAGATGAAACAAAAATTTTATTTTTAAATTTCTGATAGCTGAAAATCAAACCTGATGATGAACTCAGTCATTCAGATTGAGACATAACTGACCTTGTGGTAGAGCCGGATATCCACAAAAAAGCCGTGCATCACAGATCTGAGCAGGTTTGTGCCGATCAAATGCCCCAGCCCAAGTTCCTCAAGTTCTATACGAGTCACAAATTTGTAGTCATCATACACTGAAATAAAAAAACATAGAAAAGACATAAGAATGAGTAATTCTGAGTGTCAAGACTGAGGTTGCTACAAGCCAAAACAGAGCATGGAGAACAAGAGTTGAATTGAGCGAGCATATAATCTCCCTACCCTATCCTCACCACAACACCATCTGAGTTTTTCGTTTTTTTTTTTTTCTTTTATTCAGATTAACTACACCATACCAACGAACATTCAGCAAATACTATCATATGACTGATATATGTGATCTAAAGTAGCACAGTTGTGAGCCAGACCTATATCTGGTGGGACTGGGCAATTCACAAACACTAATATTCAGTTTGTAATAGGCCTTTCAGCTGTTATGATGCTGTTCACATACTAGAACACAATTACATTTTAGATTTCTATCTTAATTACACATAAAAATCTTTCAGAGATGAATTTTGGGGCAGACGAACAATCTGAAAGATTTTCCCAAATTTAGATGAACAATATTCTAGTCTTTTACCATCATTCACTCGCACATAAAAGAGCTCATTTCTAATTTATAAATGAGATTAACATAAAAAATCACCCTACTATATCAATATGAAAACATGCAAATCAATTTCCCAATGTTTTTTTGGTCTGACATCTCAGTGATAAATACGCTATTTTTATGACACATACATACATCTACAGTTACAGACAGCTGTGAAAAAACATTTCTATTTCTGTTCTGTACACGTGCAGCTTACCTGAGGTTTCTGTCTTTTCTTCCAGTTCCTCTGTCATACTGTCCAAGCTTGTACACCACCGAGGTGCTGGACCTAGAGTCTGTGAACATCGGATAACACTCTTTAATTAATCCTCTGAAAATAACCTTAAAAATCTTCCACAGCTCAATAGGATGAATGAAAATGAAATTTTGAGTCATTTATATAAAGAAATGAGTACAAAGAATACTTCTCAACTGATGCTCCATATTCAGTGGGTATAACAATCTCACTGCAGAGTCTCTGACATTCAAAGCTGATTGAAATGGTCACAGTCATTTAGAAGTTGCCTTAAGCCTTGGAGGATCATGTGCTTATCAACATTTTTTCTTCTCATATTGTTCAGACCATCAGTCTCAATTTGTATAAAGGTGATATCACAATAATCTTTTATAATCTAATCAAAATTACCCCATATTTATACATTAACTTTCAAAGAAATATGCTCCTTGAAGTATTCAAAAGTACAAAACATGCATTTTGATAATTTTTCAAGTTTGTGGGAGCTATTCGTTCTCACTATAATTGTCCTTCTTTCCTTCCTAAATTCTATTTAATTTACTATCTTGCAAGCTGAGATGGATATTTTTAAATAAAGAATCAGAAACAGGAAATGTAAACTGATGAAAGATAATATGCATTTAGTTCTGGCTAAATCCATTCTGTGAAAAACTGCACTAAACAACTTATTCATGACACATTACGACACATCTTCTCTGGCTAGATGTCATCCAGGCCAGGCTACTTTCTACTCACTGGAATGAAATATGTCAGAATTTTGGGTGCCTCATTGGCCATGAAGAGAAGACCCGAGTTGGGCACCACACAAAGCTGGTTGAGATCAACCCCTGGCTCGATGGCTGTGAGAGGGGCACCCTGTGAGGACAGGGAATATTGGAGGTGGAAATAGTTATGGAGATGACTTGGAAAAATATCATACTAAAACAGACACATGCAAACATAATATTAAATATAAAAATATTTAAATGAGGCATAACTAGCAAAAAAAAAAAAGCAGTATGAAGAAAACAGAAGGAAACGACATGGATTGAAGCGCAAGTAAATGGAAAAAAAAAATCATTTGAAGTGTAAATAATAAAATCATAATCTGAAGTATAATAACACTGCACAGATCTTCGCCTTTCTTCAGGGTTTCAAATATGTTCTTAAGTATATCTTTATATATTGCAATTTCCTTTACTCACAACCTGTTAAATGACTTTCAAAGTTTTACCTAAAGAAAATACTTACTGTGTTTCTGTTCCACATCTTTAGAATCTTTGTGTCCATTGATAACACCAAGTCTTGGGAGTCTTGAAATTCTATTGATCTGATTGGCAATTCATAGTTGTGATCTTTGACATGGAATGGTTTGAGGGCTCGCAAATCATATAAAAGCACCTGAAGACCGAGGAATGATAATGAAAAATGTATACAGTAACCTAAGCACAGAATATGTCAAATTCCACAGGATCTATTTTCTGTGAGATGAGTTGCTCTATTTCTTCCTCCAGGATTCTTATTTTCCAGGTTAATTTAATAGCTGTTTTCACAAATTACAT
The DNA here is from genome assembly GCA_039654565.1 of Peronia peronii. Lineage (NCBI taxonomy): Eukaryota > Metazoa > Mollusca > Gastropoda > Systellommatophora > Onchidiidae > Peronia > Peronia peronii. The sequence goes on from JBCEWB010248309.1 coordinate 12,297, forward strand.
CCCCAAAACTTGACTTTATTATTTACATCTAATTATGTTGTTCAAATGTGGGAAAGCACAGGTCATGACAACTATAATTTTTGTAAAATGCTTACAATTCATTAAAAATTCAAAGCTATCATGAAAAATGAGAATGGCATGGTCATTCAAATATCTTTTTACATCACATACCTTGTCTATGATAATGAATTCAAAAAGATGACTATCCATAAGGTCATTCTTTTTATTTTTTCAGTAAATATATCATATTTCTATGTGTGACATTTTTAATATGGGAAGGGGGAATTGCTAGAAACTGATAATGATCTGAAGGCTTTGACAACAAGATAAGACAGCCGTAAGTTTCTCATTTTGAGCAAAAGATGATTTTTTGTTCTAAATAAATGTGTTTTGCAAAAAATATGGAACTCAAATGGGTTGTTACTGTTAAACACATCAAATTTTACGAAGTATTGTTCATATCAGGTCATACAACTTATGGCATAAGCATCAACTCATAAATCTGTCTGTAAACTTTTAAAAATAATACTTATTGTGTTCTGCAATAAAACCCTTCATATAATAACACACTGCTATTTCTAAGCACTGCTTGGCATCTCTGGTGTGAACCAAACACTTACGTGTCCTGTGCTGGTGCCTAGACCCACTGTCAGCCCATCATTCCTAAACTTCATCGCTGTAATTTCTGGAATACTCTGTATGCTGGTAAGAGAGAAAAGTAAACTGAAAATATTAGGACCTGAAACTTCAACTCATTCTCTCTTGGTAGAGAAATCAGGGATGTCAAACTGTAGACCTAAAAGTCAGAAGTTTGCATTGTTTTAAGAAAAGTTTGCAAGTTTTTACAGGAGTCTGGGAGTGGGATTACAAGATTACATAAAACTAGTGGAAATCCCATGAAGTTAGATCTGAAAGATCCTATGGACAGTGCCATCACCATATTCACCGACCATAACTAGATCTATTTCCTTGACCTAGATTGCAAACAGTTGCCCTCTTACATAAAGTCTTTTTAAGACCATGGGCATACTATTTATTGTTTTCAGTACTCTGATGTGTTTTATTTTCCATCAGCAACTTGCATGCGACCTCCAGACTGCATGTGTGAGGAACTATGCGCTATGAACTGCGATTTCGATCTTCAAATAGCTGCTGAACAGAAGTTCAGCTCTCGTTCGGAGCATATGCCAAATTCTAACGTACTTCTGCTTTCACTGTTATCGTGCCAGACTTGTGTTGCGTTAAAAATTATTTAAAAATTGCTATTGGCTTGTGGACTCAGCAAAAGTCAGCTGTCGTTCCACCAAAAGTAGAAAAGTCAACAAAGACCACAAAGTCCGAATTCCAACTAAAGTAGTCTAAAGTCGGAAGTTTCACATCCCTAAGGAACATTAAAATTTATAAACTGGAACCACTTCTTTTCTTTGTCCAAACACGACAACTCCTTCCTACTAACTTTACTCCTGCAGAAAGGTGTCTTGAATTTCAGTGATCATAAGTTGCAAATATGGACTGTGCCACAGTATAAATAAATGTTTTGACAACTATTTAAAACATTTGTCTTGACTTGGCTAACACAGTTAATAATACCTCTGTCACTGGAAATCTTTGTGAAAGTACAGGCCTGTTGTTCATGTCTGTAAAAGCATTATTTTAAGATATCCTGTGATTTATAATTCTGGCTTCTGAACTTTTGTTCCAATAAAAACACAAGCTGACAGTTACTATATAGATATCTGACTTTCTACAGTTGCCAAGAGTCATCAAGTTTATGACAGAGCATTCAGCAGAATACATTCAAAGGTAACAGCAATGAAAGATTCAAGAGTTAATACAATACGAATAGGAATTGTTTTTCACCAACCCAGTCATTTCCCTTTTACCCCACTCAAGGGTCTCTGAATAAGCATAGTGACAAGGAAGAATTGTGATCTTTTATTTTCGTTTTGAAATGTGCACTATAATAAAATGTGAAAACCTGATGACATGTCGAAAATGTTTTCTTATTATTACAGTAATCTTCTCAAGTTTTTCTGTGATCGAAAGTTAAAAAAAACAGAATAAAAATTATTGTTTCTTTCTTTACAATGCTTGCACAACAGTCCTTGTATCTAGCAAGAAAAGTTAATTGATTGTATCAATTCAGCACTTACTCATAGTCTTGAACAAAATTACTTGTGGCGATATCCAGAATTCCTGCTCTCGTTCTTGCCCTGGGATCCCAACATTCCAAGTGGCCCAGTTTGGACCCACAGCCGAAAAGATAATTGACTGGATTAAATTCACAGCAGCTCAGTTCCCTGAGAATATGAAAAAATTATGATAAGGTTAAAAGATGCAATACATTATTTCTCTTTAATTGTTCTCATATTCTGCAGGATTTTATTCTTTCATTTTGGCAAACTTTATGCACATTACATTAAAATTATTAGGTTGTAATGAGACTTATAACATGGAATGTGGAAAAGGCAAGGTAAATCCCTAAACCATCATTTAATCATAATGGTGCTATACAAAAATTATCCCTGGCCTCTCTTTTTCTCAAAGGATAAGATCAGGCAAAGAAAAAGCAGAAATGACAATCACATATAAAACTGGAATGAAACTGAACTGCTATCATTGTTATTAAAAAGTTAAGAACGAAGCTTGCAAAATTTTTTCAGATTTCTGAGAATTTAGGACTGCAATTCTGATCTCTCACAAATAAATTGATATTCACATGTAATCCTCAGACTAAGAGGCTAATTAATCATCAGGAGAAAATTTTGATTTTTTTTATATAAATGTACATATAACTGCTTCATAATGACTTACGTTGCAGTAGTCTGAAGTGGTTTCATAAACCTGCCTTTCTCCAAGTTGATTCTGTAAATCTCAGAACTAGGAAAAAAAAATATTCATGTAAGCTGGGCTAGTACATTCCTTTTAATAACTATTTAAAGCTTACTTGTTTCTTTTGTGTATTTGCTTTTCTCAAAGAGAATTATTATCACTGTTATGTGCTCCATTCATATCAGATATTAAACAAAAGATTTCATTAAAATGCACTGAAACATTTACTTATATAGCAGTCACAACGTGTCATTAGGTCTAGCACTTAGTCTTGTAGCCCAATATAATAATTTAAAAAACAGTATATACTGTATTTTATGGCCATGTCATGAGATCATCAGACCTCACCAAGCAGAGTACAGTGCCAGAGGGGTGAAGGATAGGCAGACAGAGGAAGAGATGGGAGGACAACATTCCAGAATGGACGGGCTTGAGTTTGAGTGATACAATCAGGAGGGCAGAAAACCCAGAGGATTGGAGGATGCTGGTTGCTAGATCACTTGTGGCACCCCAATAGTCCACAGTCCACAAGACCACTGGATAGGTGACAGGGTGTGATATACTGTATTTAAATTAAATGGATAATTGTTCTATATTCCTTCATAGGCATGTCTCCATTCCACATTAGGTGTTGTGGTTTTATAACTCAAATGTGATCTCATACAAACATTTATAAATGAGGTTGACATACCTTATTCCCACAAAATACATGTCACAGGAAGGAGGGTAGTAAGATAAGTCCCTTCCATATTTTGGTATTCTCATGCGCATGAGACGACCAAACTGGGTGTGAAATTCCACATATCGATCATCTTGCAGAAAACAAATCTGTAAATGTGAAAAATGATAACATATTGTTGTAAACAAGGCAAAAAAGGATCTCCTCATACTAAAGACAATGATATCAATTCATGTTCAGGGAAGCTTTTATTTTTGAAAACAATTCTAATGAAGAACCCTGCATCAAATATCAAACAAGGAATAAAACTGTCACATAACAAAATAATATTCTGAAGCAGGTTCACATTTTTAACTTCCCAATGCATATCTCATTAATTCATGTTTAATTTTAGTTAATTTATGTTTAATCTTAGCATTTTCAACCTTTCCTCATTAGGATGGAAATAATATCAGTAAAGCTTTTATTTTTTTATGAATATCATCATTCACATTTCCTTCATCCTAAATACAGAATGGCAGCAATTTTTAAAATGGCATCTCTACAATTGATAAATACACTGTTTACTTTGCTGTAATCCTCTGACAAGAACTGGAAATTGACAACATCGGAATCTAGACCACGCTCAAATTTCAAGCACAGCTCATGAACATCGTAACATCTGAATCTGGGTTTATAGGTTCCTGCAGAGAATTGAAAGCAAGTGATGAGACAAGTCCTACTACCCATGCATTAATTAATAACACAATTGTGACCTAAACAACAAACTGTCCGTTGAGCAGCTCATTTTGCTGTGAAGCATTTCATCCCTATCAAGCCAGTATCAATCTTTTTCTAAACAAGAAGACATTTGTAAAATCAAAGATATGTGCTATTCGACAGAAACTCCAATTTAAAGACAAACACGATCTCTTCATATTTATGCAATATTCAATTAAGAACAAAAATTGACCACAGAATTTAAATCATGCATAGACAATGATTACAACAATAACAACAAAAGAAAAAGAAAAGTTCTTATAAAGAAATGATGATTTATTACACTGTGAGGAATTTTAAAGATAAAGAACAAACAAACCTGAATATTCATCTGATAATATACATGTAATTTAAAAGAAAGCAAGAGCGAATGGTGCCTAATATCATAGACTAGATATGCAACCATTTCATAAAAACTGAAACAGACTTTACCCAATTTTATTTTTATATTAGAAATGAAATATGTCCCGGAAAATATAACAACGAGTAAATTTACTTACCAGTGGCACAAATAAACTGTTCATCAGGTGAAACTTTCACACAATTGCTGACGCTGGGCATGTCAAAATCCTGAATAAGCTCAAGTCTGCGCCGTATATCTACAAAAACAATAAACCAATTTAATATCGTAATAGCAGTGATCAATTACGTAATTTTGATGCCAAATTATTCCATCCCCAATTCTTTCTAAATCATGATAAAAAAATGTTTATCTTAACTATATTATCTTAGCTTTTTCTATACCATATTGTCACGAACTCTTGAATGTGAATGGATATTAGTCATGACGTTATAAGTGGCAATCAGGCGGTGAACGCGGACTAGATGCAACAGTGATGGAGAAATAAGAACAGGACTCCTCGATGTTGAAATGATGCAGAATTTATTGCAGGTGTTTGGTAACAATACAAATTTCAAGGCAGCTGTCTAACTCCGATGCACACAGCTCTCACTGCATTCTACTTCTTGCTCTCCTCACTTTCTCTCCAGCTGAGCCCTTATATAGACCCCAGCTAGTCTTTGACTTCCGAAAGCTATGAGACGCAGCTCTCACAGACCAGAATTCTCTCGAACTTAGCATCGCCATTGCTACCATAAAACCATGACATTGTGCGCACACACATGATGTAATACACACAAAAGATTTGACTCGAACCATCCCATACAAAATGCTTTGAGAGTATCTCAGACACGTTTGGTGACCCAACATCTCCATAGTCCAGCATACGCATGCTCACAACACACACTTGCATGGGCCCAGTGTATGACGATCCACCAAATATTCCTCACAATACACACTTGCGTATACCCAGCATCTATAATCATGATTCGTTACACATACATATTGGGAGCCAATTTTTGCCATTTATACCATACAATGCTGTCTCAATACTTCAGAAATACAACACTGAACTGTTCTGTATCCACAATATTTCACATTTCTAATGTCAAAAATATGTGAAATAAAAAACTAGGCACAATCCATCATGAAATTTGTTTGAAATTAGTTAAAGAAGCATGCGGGGTTGCTAAAAAAAAAAAAAAAAAAGAAAGACACATTTCCTTGCCTCCCAACATTTTCAAAAACACTAACCGAACTCACAGGGCACAAAGAAATACAAAGTATTTGGGATGACTTTATTGGAAATAGAATACAGTATTGCTTTAGAGTAAAAATCTTTCATTTTGAAACATTTTCTTCAAATACTGACGAAACTGCACAACTTTTGTCATTTTTATTTTCTCTCCTTTACAAACTAATTTTCTCCAGTGTATTATTTGATTATCTCCTTTTGCAATGATGATTTCTTAAAATTTCATCACTTTAAGAATTTGAATTGCACTTTTGATATCATTTATTCCTTGAAATTCACATCTGAAATAGCCATTATTATTATGATCACAACCAGATATCATCTATTGTATAGGTAAGAGTTAAGATGGAGTAGGTCGCTGGCCATATTAGTCTATATGATTCATCAAATGTACAGATAACAAGTTTAGTTTAAAAGGGCATGTGTATAAAACTTTTAAATACAGTGCAGTCCGCAAGAGGTCAACTCGCGAAAAGTAAATTCTCAGTTAAAGTCAACCTCATCTGGCAGTCCTCTTTTTTCCTTTGTATTATAAATATTACACTGATTTTCTTTCTGATGATGTCAACCACTTCAAATGTGATTTCATTTGAAGTCCATTCCATATTACGAACTCTTATCAACTGAAAGCTATAAATTGTGAGGACAAAGGAAAAAAAAGACACAGAGAGAGAGAGAGAGAGAGAGAGAGAAGGTCTTGCTACAACATGTTAGCCTGTGGGTCTATCAAAAGTGATGCCCAGCTCTCTGCATCTATCTCGCGTTGGTGGGAACTGTAAACACACACCCACACAACAGTTCCACACTCAAATCTTCTCACCTGTCTTGCATTAGCAAGCAGTGGTCAGTGCAACTGACTGCAGACTGCCTTGATAAACACAATTAACTCCGAACGACAGACAGTTACATGCTTGGCTCACTTTGCTTGTCTCGCACCAGCAAAAAATACAACAGGCAATCCCTACCCTACCCACACTCCGCTCTCTTTAGCCAACTTGTTCACACACACATACACACACATGCATAAAGAGAGAGAGCAGACAGGCATTGCCCCCAATTTCAATCGCATCACCAGATCACATCATGAAACTAAAAACAAATCAAAACAAAAAATAAATTATAAACAAATAAACAATCAATTAAAACCCCAGAAGACTAAATTACTACTAGCCAAGAGTTAGAAGGGAAAGCCCTGCTCAAGTTTTCTAGGGCATAAGGGATTAATATAATAGGGATGTCAAACTGTTTTCTAAAAAAAAGCTGGAAAATTTTGCCGCTGCCAACCACTTCTCTCCCATCCCTTCCGGCACTGTGTTATGTAAGACACTTTTTAAAAATCCAGGGTTTTCATGCTAGAAGTTTTTATTCTTTTGAGAAAAATTTGCAAGTTTTCGCAAGATCCTTGGACGGGACTATGAAATTCCACAACTAGTGGCAACTCCAAGAACTAAAAAAAAACATCATGGGCAATACCGTCATCATAATCATCGAATATAACCAGATCTAGATTCTAGATCTATTTTGTAAATATAGACTGCGAACAACTGCCTTCTTACACATTATTTGTTGCTGTCAGTACTCTGCAGATCTGGTGTGCTGATTTTCCATCAACAATTCTCACAACCTCACGCGACCACTCAACTGTATGTTGTCGGGTGTGAGGAATTAAGCGCTACGAACTTCCATCTTGACCTTCAAACAACCATCGTACTACAATCCGACTATCGTTCGAAGTATGAGCAAAACTTTTTCGTGCGGGATTTGTATCGCAAATTATTATAAAACCGCGATTGACTTGCAGATTCCGTAAAAGTCGGAAGTTGATCAGCCAAAAGTAGGAAAGTCAGTGATGACCAAAAAAGTTGGAATTCCACCTAAAGTTTGACATCCCTGATATAACCTGGAACTAATATGCAACACATCATATTTCAACCATTCCCTCCCCCCCCCCCTTCCCTCTTCTCCTCCATCACCCCCCTCTCCCTGCCCCTCTCTCATGCTGACCACAGACTGTGTCCCATGAAAACGGAAATGTCAAATCTTCATTTTTAGTCAAAACACTTTTTTCCAACTCGAGAAGTTGACTTTGAGTGGACAGCACTGCAGATGTTTTTTGAAAAGCACAATTCTTTGCAAAATTTAAATCATAATCCAATCATTTTCAAAATCATATAAAAAAAAAAATTAGATTTTCTTTAACAGCCAACAACAATTCCTGAAAGATTATTACCATCATCTTTATTCTGAAGTTTCCTCTTCTGTCTGTCTGTCAGCCACTGTGGGGAGAGAATAAATTTGTTTGAAGTTCAGCTAAAAATGACAGGACTAGTTTAAGATAATATTCTTATTATTCACATTAATACTGCCCACAACTCAATCTGAGTCAGTCTATCCATTTTTAAAGGTCTCCTCCTCTGTAGACAGGATATTTAACACATCCAGAAACCATTAAACAATGTAACACTAAGTACTGTCACTGTTGTTTTGAGTGTATAATGATGGAGTGATCTAAGAAGACAGATCTGTATCACGCAGACTGTTGGGCAAAATAATTCGCTACTGATGATTTTATTAGAAACAGGATTTTAGATTTCCATTCAATGATTCATGCAGATCTAGATGATCTAGATCTGGATTTCGATCTATAGGACTTGAGGGTCAGTGCGTCATGGCGGGTCTTCGCCTAGATCTAGATCTATGTCCACATCATACTACAGACTGTACTAATTTGCACCAAAACTGGCTTATTTCAGTAGCTCTGTGTCAGAAGAAATAAGCCAATTTTGGTGCAGATTAGTACAGTCTGACATAGGTGATGCAAAGACCCGCCATGACGCACTGACCCTCCAGTCCTATAGATCTAGATATCTAGATCTAGATTTCACTCTAGATATCTAAATCATTATCTAGAGAGTCTCAACTCTAGATTAGTCTAGACTAGATCTACTGGATCTGAACTAGCTCACAGCTGTCATAAGATGAGGGTCCAGACGAAATGTTTGTTGCAGATTGATCCAAAGCTCTAAATCTGTTAGGTCTGAGTGTAGATCTAAAGCTTAGGCCTAATTTATTAATAGTTCAACAGCAGAGCTAGACGCAGATCTCAATCTTTCTAGTATAGATCAAGAGCTCGGCTGAAGGCGCACCATTCTCTGTGTGTCTGTCCTTACCTCTGGAAGCGATTTTCCAGCACTGAGATTATAAATCCTCACGTTGTTAGCATTCGAAACCTGCATTTTTAAAATTTTCTTTTTTTCAAAGAACACCACCAAAACAACGGAATAATGAAAAGAACGTGGGTATTATAAACAAATCCATGCCATTTTCTACTAACACAAATGGAGTTATTTCCCGTGAGTGAGATAGTCTTCTGCAATATTATACCTTTTGAGCTTTTTTAACTATTCAAACGTCCTTTATACATCGAACTTAACTATTAAACAGTCTCCAAATGCAACTCATCAGCAATATATCACTAATCTTATGGCTTATAATTTGTGATACTATTTCATAATCATTATAGGCAAGTGTTTTATAACAAATGTCCCTCTTGTTTTCCTTTGAAGTTGAATAATTTGAATAGGTCCTAAGTTAAAGTTGCTTTTCACGCTGCAAATGCAATTACAACATTTGGAACATTCTCCAGATTTTGTCCAATGGGCTTGGGACCCCAGTGTGCTCCTAGCACCACTTCCGCTTCCTACTAGTCTAACCGACGCAGGACTGACGGACTACTGCATAGAACAGTCGTGAGAGGAATCTCTTAGTCACAATTAATAAGTCGTATGCACACAACTGGGCTCGCACAATAGTCGCCATTAATGTAACAAGTACACTAGAAGACCAGGATTTGGTCAGTCAGAGAGATCACTCATTCATTCTGAAATTTCATCATGTCTGAGAAAATCGACACCCGCGTTATTCAAGTCACCAACGTTGCCCCAAGCTGCTCAAATGAACAACTACGGACGTTATTCAGTTATGTGGGGCGAGTCAAGGAACTCAAAGTTTATCCTCCAGAGTAAGTGGAAATAGATGGTCGGGTTTTAAAACCAGGTTGACATTTACTGTTGATCTCTCGGCACTCGTTCCATTGTGAAAACTCACATGGCGTTTAAAAACTGGGCAGTATTGATGTAATTATATGCTAGAAAAGATCAGGAATTGCTATGTCTAATTATAACATATACACAGAGAAGAAGGCTGTACTTATTTGCATAGATAAATCTTTAACTAACTGTAGACCCTTTGCCAAAACGTGGGACTTGAGATAGGGTCATAGAGGTGCTAAATTCAAATGTCGGTAATACCACAGTGTTGCGGTCCCTCCAGCGACCTGGCACATATCGATTACTGTAAAATGAACCAGTGCCTACATCGATACTGCGATTATTGCCTCTGCGGTATGCATAGCCGAGGGTCCCAGCAGATGAGGACCAGGATTGGTCTAGTTCATTTTACAGTAATCGATATGCGCCAGGTTGTCGGAGGGACCGCAACACTGCGGTATTACCCAAATATCACCAAACAAATTCATTTTTGGCACATATGAGCACTACTGTTACCTGCATAGTTTCACTTATAAGTCAGTAAATAAAATGACAGCAATTAAAAACATTGCAATAAACCACAAAACAACAACCAAAGAAAGAATTTTACATTGTAGAAAGTCATAGCATTTTGTGAAGCATATAACACTACAGAAATGCAAGTATACGGATGAAAATCGTTAAATAAGTCAAAACTTGACTTGTACATATGCCCTCTTTGGCGAAAGCGGAAACGGATATAAGGAATTGATAGTCATCATTTCCGGTGGTCAAAGTTGAGCTGTTTATTAAAAACTAGGAATGAGCACAAGTTTCTTGCACGTCACAAAATAACGACGATTTGTGACTAAAAATAGATACCGATGAAATTCATCGAAGCGCCAATCAATTTCACTTTTCATCGCTTATCTCAAGTTGAAAGTGAATGACCTACCTTTTTAATTGGCAAGATTGCTAATCACGTGAGTTTTAAAGGGTAGAATTGATTTTTTTATGAGTACGACGCAAATGATGACACGCCGAACGTAAGTCACTCAACTTTCAAGTCTTTTTTTTTTAGTCAAGAAATGCGTGAAACTTCATGAAATCCAATTCATTTTATGAAAATTCACTATATTCTCAATGTCTCTAGAGAAAATTGTGACTTAAAAGCCATGTTTATTGGGGTTGGTTTAATCTTAAATACAGTC